>SNQJ01S0067416.1:57944-76846 GCA_010110895.2 Picea sitchensis | reverse complement strand
TGGGGTCTCCAACTTCTCATGGCCATAACTCTCTAACCGTGAGGAGTTATGTGACGTTCCACATACCACTGGAAATGGAATGACAAAAAATATCCATATAGGATAGTTTCCTTGAAAAATTCACTGTCCTTCATTTCATTATTCCACAATTAATCATGGGTTCTCTTACTCCGCAAAGCGTCTTCCCGTGAGGGCTTTCACCATAAGGGGACCACTTTGGAGTTAATACATATTTACTTATTGTCAACCATTAAAAAACAATGAAGAGTCATATTTACATCAAAAAATATTGGGTCCATTACCCAAACCTTTGTGCTATGGGGCTTTCTTCAAGGGTTGACATCAATGACAACCATCCTTAATCAACATAGACAACCCAAGAGGAAAAACCCAAGCTTCCTGTATGACAAATGACCCCATCTGTGAATCTTAAGTAGACCGAAGATTTCGTTGACATCTTCCAACCAAGGGAAAACTCGATAAACAAGTTGAAGATAAATATAAAGGGAAAATATATATACACTAAATTACATTAGTATACACAGAGTTATTCCCAATATTGGGGCTTAAGCATAATATGTTTTCAAATAGAGACCATTCTTGGGCTCAACCAACATGTTCCCTTAATAATATTCTAATTCATAGGATCCTTTTTTCTAAGACACGTTGCATGATATAGGGACCGTGCCACATGGGTTTGAACTTGCCTGCCCCCAGTGGTTCTTTGGCTTGATCATATAGAAGGACCAAGTCACCCTTAGCATACAACTAGGGACAGATAGACTTATCATATTGGACCTTGACACATATTTTATTTTCTTCGATAGACGTAGAGGTGTCTCGACGTTGCTCATCTAGACTCTCTAGGTGCATGAGGCGTTGTTTGAGATCGAAAGTGTCAGGTAGGAGCATAATTTCCAATCTAAGAGAAGGGATTTCACATTCAATAGGTAAGATCGAACCCACACCTTGTACTAACTGGAAAGGAGAAAAATTGGTGGAAGTTTTGACTGAGATTTGTTATGCCCAAAGTGTTGGATAAATCATGATATGCTAGTCAAATTTTCTCTAGCTGTCAGTTTTATGAAAAATGGTCTTGAGAGAATTATTCACGACCTCTACCACTTCAATCCTCCACCAAAGGAAAGCTCATATAAGAGAGACAATGAAGTTATGAATCAAGTAGGGAAGAGCTTGGGGGATGAACAATGTGTTCAGACTTAAAATGACAAAGGGATGCAGACTCAATATGAAGTGAATAATTTCTCCAGAGTAACTTTTCTCTCTAAGTTGAATTCTTCTCCTCTTTTCCATAGCTTGGATTTGGCCCATCTGTATCCTTCAAGTGGAACTGAAGGGTCGAGTTAGAACATTTCCAGTATAGGGAAGGTCAAGGATCATGGATCTTGTGACACGACATGGAAACCTGACACAATTTTGTAATTTTGGGCACAAATCCTAATGTACATGGGATGTAATAGTGTAACCAGCATATACACATGTTCTACTATAGGTAGGGCTCATATATGTGGAAAAATAATGTTTTTGTCTATGGGATTTGCAAAAAGGGACTTCAAGTCTACATAGGGAAATTTAAAAGGGCATTATGTGCAAGTTTGCATAGGGTGAGGAAAATCTTTCTATAACAAACCTCTATAATATTTATGTTATCTGTTGCTACTAAATTTGATTTTGAAGTAGAACAGATGGATGTGAAGACAACATTCCTACATGGGATCTAGAATAGGAAATCTATATGAAGCAACCGAAAGGTTATGATGTGAATGGAAAGAAGGAGCTGGTATGCAAGATAAAAAAGTATATGTATGGTTTAAAACAATCGCCAAGGATGTGGTATAAAAAAATTGATACTTATATGCTGGGATTTGGCTTCACAAGAAGCAAAGAGGATTACTATGTGTATTTTAAATTAATTGGGGATCATTTGATTTATTTGGTCTTGTATGCAGATGACATGTTGCTGATATAAAACAACAAAGAGATTATCCAGGATGTGAAAACTCAGTTGTCCTCTAAATTTTACATGAAGGATCTTGGTGCTTCAAATTTCATTTTGGGCATGGAAATTAAAAGAGACAGGAAAAAGAGGAAAGTCTAGTTAAATCAGAGAAAATATGTCGAGACAATATTGCAGAGGTTTAATATGCAGGAATGTAAACCGGTTAAGGTCCCTATTCCTATTGGTGTAAATTTATCAGCAAATCAGTGTCCCAAGACACATGAAGAGGAGGAGGACATGTCTCATGTTCCATATGTGAGTGAAATTGAAAGTTTGATGTATGAAATGGTATGTACTATACTAGACATTCCACAATAGTGGGAATTTGAGAAGGTATATGTCAAAAATAGGGAAGGAGCATTGGACAATAGTAAAAAGGGTTTTCAGGTATTTGTGTGGAACTTCTAGATATGAATTGTGCTACCAAGGAAGATAGGGATTGGACATAGTGGTGGATATACATGGCTTTGTGGATGCAGATTGGGATGGAGATATGGATCGTAGGAGATCTACATGTGGGTATGTGTTTAATCTGTTTGGAGGAGCAACAAGTTGGATGAGAAAAATAAAGGTTGTAGTGGCACTTTCAACTACAAAATATTAATACATGGAAGCCACTCATGCGAGTAAGGAATACGTATGGTTACAAAAATTGTGTCAAAGTATTGGGTTGGTATAGCAAGCTATAAGGATAAATTGTGACAGTCAGAGTGAAAATTTTCTGGCGAAGAACCTGGATTATCATTCAAATACATAGCATATTGATATTCAATATCACTTTGTGAGAGATATGGCTGAAGAAAAGAAATTATTGCTGATGAAGGTGGACACTTTGAAGAATGTTGTAGATTCATTAACAAAATCTGTGAGCACTCAGAAGTTCTCTTGGTGTAGAGGATCCATGGGTATTGTTGCCTTGGATTGTTGACTATGTAACCCTGTAAACCCCTGTATGAAAAGAAAAAAACAAATGGGAAAATGTTGGGTATGTGTTATATTATTTGCACGAGTAGCAGTGTCACATTTTTTCCTCGTTTTTTCGTGTTGCCTTGATTTTCGTGTCCATTGTTGGGCGGTTTTTTGGCACATGGGTTTTTGTCGATGTTTTTCTATTTCTGGTTAAGGAATTAGGGTTGTTCACTAATCCAGGTCATTGGGTTAGGGTTTTGGATACCAATGGCTCCTATATGTATATTGTATTATAAACAATGTATCACTATGAATGAATATAGAATATGTTGGTTTTCCCAGGTTAGGTTTCCAGGGGAAAAATCTTCGTGTAATGTTTGTATTTGTCATTGTGTATTTTCTGTTCTTTTACTGAAAATATTTTTGGAGTAAATATTGTACAAGGTTAAAATCTACATATTTTTGGTATGTTTTTGTGTACTTCCTACAGTTCTTGGTGCAACCTCGCTTGTCTTTGCACAACCTCATCCCATTTTTGCACTGTTTTGATGTATTCCACATATAGTGATGCATTATGCTCATTCACTTTGGCCAACTCCATAGAAGTCGACTCTGTGTGCAACTGAATTTACTGCATGATTATTATCTGTAATATCTATAAAAAAATCATGGGTAATTGAGACAACACTAAATCAATATGACTTAAGTTTTTCACTCACTCCTGCATCTATGTCATGGGGAAACCTATGGACCCTGTTGATATCTTCATTGTCCGACACTTTGTCGATGTTGATGGTAGTTGTGATGTTATCAATCATGACTCTATTTTTTTTGTTGTACTTTATATCTATTCTTATTCTATCATTCATGATGGAGTTATTCTTTTTAATTCCAAATATGGTGCAATGTAGCTATCTGCGCCTACACATTCGTGTGCATTTCTTCCTATTTCTGCACATCTTGCATAATTTCTCATTTAGTTACTTCTTTGACTTGATCCCTAATATTTTCCAATTCTTCCTCAATCAAGGCTTGGATCGCTACTTCCTTGAAGTATTTCCTCTTCTTATGTTTATGCGTTGAGTTCTCCTTTATCTTCTCTCCAGTATGGGATTTTGTTTCAATATCGCTTGCACCATTCCCTTGTTATTCACGTTCATTCTCTTCCTCTTGATACTTCTCTGGTTGTTGTGTCTCCTTATTCTTTTTTTATGTCACTATTCTTTTCCACTCTTCATCTTAGTTGTTTACCATCTCGCTAACATCTCGTTCTGTTAGTATGTAGTTTTTCGGAAACCATTGTTGATTTGGATCCCTCTTTCCTTGAACATACATATGGTGTGGCCCTTCCTCAAATCAAGTGATGTCTTTGTATGATTTAACTATCTATGGTAAAATGTGTGGTGTTTCCTCAATGAATTGTTGGATTATCTCCTTATAGACATATACGGTGATGTTGTTTTCCATATGTCTATTCTTGTGCATGGAATTCCACAATGAAACATACCTTTCTTCCAAGTATGGTTTCTGCATACCCTCCAAGAATTGTGTTTCTTCCAGCTCCATCCAAGAAAATAATGAAATGAAAATAAATAACCAAGAATAATGGAACTTCGTTCCTTTGTCTTGTGCTTCCTTTCCATCAATTAAGAACTAGTTCATCAAGAATGTCTCATATTTCATCATCAATCCTGTTGAACACTTCTCCATTGCTTCTATAACTCTTGTTGGCACATGATCTCTACGACATTTCCTAATTAACTTGTAAGCCAACACCAGTGTTACAAATCTTATAGTATCATCATTGATGCTCGCGATGTCTAATCTGCATGTCCCTCTATGTGTGCCATATTTTTCCTTCATTCTTTCAGCTAATGATTTTTCCTGCATCATGTATGTGAACAAGGGTAGCAGGTCTTCCCCTATCGAGTGTAATCCTGTAATCCACACAATCAATTTAGTTTGATCGAAACTACCTTGTCGAACAATAGGAACGCTCCGTGGATTCAACTTAACAACAACTTGATGCAGATGTTGATTTATGTACTTCTACAAAAAAGAAGGATCTCCAATAGGTTCAATATGCCTGTTCTTTGCAATCTTGTGCCCCATTATTACGGCTCAATTTTGATTATAAGTGAATTTGGTCTGAGTGATGTGTGAATATAATTATCTGGTGCTAAATATGGAAACATATTAATATTGGGAAGGTCTTGGTATGAAAATATTAGGCTTCCTATTGCACCTAACATATCTCCCTCAACGGTGACTACAACTGGAATCATTGGTGTAACCATGTCATATTTTGGCTCCTTCTATAGTCTTACTCGCTTTGTTGTAGGCTTAGTAGGTGGCACATATGCTTTGGGAAAGTTTACTGGGTTTGATTCCTCTTCTTTCAGGGTTTCTTCGTGCACTGGTGTTGCTGCCTAATTAATGCACTCCTTCTTCATTCCTGATGTGGATGCTCCTACCTTTGTTGGCGCCATGAATTTCTGCAACTCACTTAGCTCTATAAAAAAAATATTCCAGTTCTCCATTCTCTTCAAATGTCCACACAACAATAACCATTTATCATCGCCCCTTGTCTACTTGTATAGGTTTTTTCCAACTGTTATCTTCCTCTTCATGCCAAAAAATATTACTCCCATCCGATTGTATTTGTATTCAATTGCTTCCATATTATGTATTAAATTCATATTTTCCAGTAGATTGTGGTCTAGATTTGCTAGCCTCTCAAAATGACATCACCTCTCTTCATTTATGACTACATGTTCCCACTGTATTTCCATTATGTTTGATCTTTAATGATTTTTCGATTGTCTATGTATGTCTTTATCTTGGTTCTTCAATCCACCTTGTTGTGTGTAGTTTAGTTTTCCTTCCTTTCTGCAACATTTTATTATTCATCTTTGAATCTCTTAATAATGCTTGATTTAAAAATTTATCTCTTCAAATTTTCATTGTGGTTTTCCTCAAGATATTTCATCACCTTTTCTTTTATTCTATAATAAAATAATACAAATACTATGGTACACATACTGCACGCTCATACTATTGTGAAAAAGCATGACCGTCCCTATACAATTTCATCTGACTACCATTTATGATCCTTTCCATGGTTTTCCCATTCAATTTCTCCAACTAAACAAAACTTGCTTCTGTCACAAATCTTATCACATACGAACCCAACTAGTGCAACCCAACTAGTGAATTTGAACCTTTCCAAGGTGGTGTAATTTTTTTTGGTCATAGAGAAAGACTATGTCTCCCATATGAAACTTCTTCTGAACTTACTAATGAAATCCTACGTCGAAACAATTGTCCTCTAGTTCCACTAACTCTGATAGTATTTTATCTACTGTTTTAGAATCTTTAATATCTGTCAGTGTGGAAATGCATAGACTAGACACAATCAATTACATAGGAATAAATGCTTCCTGCCCATATACTAACCATAATGGTGTATGTAATGTACTTAGGAACTAGACAATATATGTAAAGTAATCGTCAACCATATGTACTGGGAATAAGTGCACATCTGGTAGACTTTCATCCAAATTTCCTGCATCTTCCACTCTTAGTATGTGAGACAAATGATCAGGTCCTGAATTTAATTTTCCTGGTTTCACAATCACTTCAAAATCATAATCCTAAAACAATAAAAACCATTTGGATATATCCCCCCCGACACTGGCTTATTGACTAAGTATATCAACACATAATGATCTGTGTACATATTTAAATGTTATCTTGGAAGATAATGCCTAAATTTATGTAGTTCATACAACATTTCCAATCCTTCATGCTCTATAGTAGTATAATTTTATTTAGTAGTCGACAAATTTCTGCTGGAAAATGAAATGGGATGGTCCAAGCCTCTTTCCCCTGGCTAATATAGAACTATGATTAAAGATATAGATGATGCATCTACATGGACATGGAATTTCTTCTCCCAATTTGGAAATGCTAGAATCAACGTGGTAACCAGTCTCTACTTCAAGGTATCCAAACTTTGCTGACACGTTTTGTTCCATTGAAACATGACCTCCTTCTTTAAAACAATTTCCAATGGGGTTGTGATCTGGATGTATACCCTAATAAAATTTCTTTAGTACCCCATATGACCCAATGTTTCTCATAGTTTTATCACTAAAGTAGGTGGTGTAAAATAAAAAATAACATCAATCTTCATAGGATCAACCAAAAGTGCTTGTTTACATACTACATGACCCAATAGGATACCAAACGGTGCTAAAAAAATGCACTTCTTCAAGTTCAAAGAATCTAGAACTATCTTCATCTGTCCAACATCAAGCATAGAGTTTCAACATGGTATTTTAACAAACTGAACACTGTCCAATCATCTAAATATACTTCTAGGAACTTATGAATAAATTGTTTAAACACTGCGACGACAACTCGGGAAAATGTTGCTCGTGCATTTTTAACCCAAAAGGCATGAATTTGTACTAATAACATCCCCATTCTGTCTCAAATGTTTTCTTATACCGATATTCCAATGAAATTTTAATATGGTGATACCCGAAGAATCCATTAGTAAATGAGTAAGCTTCCTGTCCTCCTACATTCTCCAAAACTTCATCTGTAAACAGGGTAGGAAATGGGTCATGCAACAAAGAATAATTCCATTTCCATAGATCCACACAAATTGTGATTCCACCTGTTTTCTTTTCCTAAATCACCATTGGGTTAATCCATTGTGATTCTGTGATAGGTTCAATAATACTGACTTCCAATATTATATCTATTTATTCTTTCACTTTCTTCTTATATAATGGGTTCAATCAGTATGGTATTTGATTCACTAGATTCGCATGCATATTCAAAGGACTCTTCATCTCCCCTAGCTCCCCAACAATCCCTTTCCTTTCTTAGAATGCAATTGAAAAAAGCTCCTGGTATTCACATAGTAAATCAACAATCTTCTCTATAGTTTCTTCATTCCAATAATATCCAATGTTTGTGAACTTGGGATTATCCTTCATACCAATATTCACCTTGCGTGTTTTCAATGGATTTTCATACTTGGAAGATAGAATCTCAGAACCCTTTACTGCGTGCTCTCCTTCAGTTTTTGGTATTTGCAAATTTCTCAGGACTTCATCCTCCTGGGCTTCTCCAACAATTTTATAGAGTTCTGAAACCTCTTGAACAGTCACAAAATATCTGGGTTTACTACATAAGGGTGCAAGTATCATCGAGTCTTCTAATGTAAATGTATTATTCTTGATAATTTGCAGAGTTGTGTCTACTGAAGAGGCATCATATTCAAACTTGAAGTTACCTTGAAATTGAGAGTCAAATATTCCAAGTCTATTGTTCCTTTGCATACTTTCATTTTTAAATACTAGTTCTTTGGGATCACATCTAGAGTGTCTACAAACAAGTACGCCAATTCCTTTTGAGGTACTAATATCCATGTCATAGTGCACTATGTAATATGATCTATAGGAAAATTCATCCTAGTTTACTTCTGCGTGGAATATTAATTTTTTGTTCTGAACCCGACCTGCAGCATCCTTCTACATTTCTATCAATTATCTATTCCATCCTTATGCATAACCCACCACCTTGCAAGATTCCCTTTCAATGTGACATCTAAAGGTAACAATATCAGTTGATATGGTATCTGCAATTCAAATTATTTTACAAAATATCTACATTCATTATTCCATCATACTTCGGAGGATCACATACCTCATCTCTATTCCAACGCAATGTGTGGGTAATATGAGCACATATCCTTGTAGATAATTCTTGTAATCTCTATTGCCAATGTTCTAGGGATTGTTTTGAATCCGAAACGCATGAACTGATAGTTTTCCAACTCAGTACACCCTCACTAGTAGGATTAATATAATCATTTATCTACGCAGTCACATTGTAAAGGTTATCGAGTTATTTTGCCCTTGCTAGTTCCACATATCTCCTATCTTCTTTGGGATCCAATGGCGCAGTAACTCTCAAGTATCCTACTTCAAAGATTATTTATCTCTTTTTTAGATCAATAATATTTTGTTTATCAAAATCCCAATCAATTCCAAGTAACACTGGATAAGGTTTACTACCATCCACTATCTCGATCAAATTTGGTTTCCCCATCATTTCCCATGTCTTTTTCTAAATGAAATTCACATCAGATATCATATCTAAGATTATATTATCCATGTCATAGTCTCCTACCTATGCGTTAAGTCATAATTCCCTATTCATCCTTTTCTTGTGTTGTACCAGATTAATTGGTCGTTATGCACTAGGTACTTCTTTATCTTGGACACACTGGTTGATCATTCCACACAACACATTCAATGAAATTTCATTCTTCATTAGTTCTAAAAAACTATTTAAGAAACATTTCAGAGTACTTAACTTCTCAACTGTCCTTTCTATCATCGAGTGGTCATAGGATGGAGGAATGTCATACACAGGTGGCCTATCATAAAGACGTTATGATATATATGCTACACATTATGTTTATAACAACTCCTTCCTTTCGTGCTTTATGTGTCTCTCTCTTTCCAAGGATCAAACATCGGAAGAGTTTCTGTTGCTTTCCTGACCGACTTGTCTGTCCAAATTCCTTTTTCTTTGCATCATCTCTTGTTCTCTCTACTTCATGCATAACAACTATTACCATTGGTGAAACATGAATCTCTTCTATTGTTATCATATGAACATTTTGGTTCCTCTTTTCCTACCACTTCACAATCAGCTATGAACAATCTTCCATTGCATAATCTAATTGTCTACATTTTGTGCACATTGTACAAGGATTCTGACAATCTCGCACCAAATGCCCAGGCTAGTTATAGTTATAAAAATTAAGAAGTCCTCTTCCTTTGTCGAATACTCCTCTTCCCCAATTTGTCTTCCTCTTGAACTCTATATGCATTTTTAGTGCGTTCTCTCATGAGATCAAGTGAGCAACATTCCTTTTCTTCAAGTCCCACGAACTTACAAAAATTACAAAACAAGTTCTTGGTAGTGCTATTATACTTCTTCATCAAAGGAAAGACATTAAAGTGATGAACCATCATTTTTCATATATGTCACCATACCCCTCCTCCCAGGGCCAAGGGTGTTAGGGCCCTAACTCCTCACATAGGTATAATAATATATTTCCATGTAATAAAGGTCGATATTAATAAGGCCTATAAATAAGGAAGAATAAGTCAAATGTAAGAATATCTAATAGAAGCTTCCACTTCTAGAAGGATCTTCATCTATATTGTTATTTTGGTTAGATATATTTAGTATAAATAGGCGTATAGGGTATGAGAATTTTTGTCTTGAGAATTATTGTAATAGAGCACTTCTTTGTTGGAGGTTTCCCCCTCGAAGAGGCAAGTGAACAATGTTTCCTATCAACAAAGTTATTATTCTAGTGTTGTGGCCTCATCTATTGTGTTGTTCAACTGATATTCTCTACAATATTTCTGTTTTAGCTATTATTTTATATCTGGTACCTTACAAGTGGTATCAAAGCACTTTCCTTGGAAGAAAATTGTGGGTTAAATTTTTTCAGGGTAGAGACCTATTCGAACGTCTTAAATCTACAGATATATGTCATTCGATGCATAATTCCATGGTCGAGGAAGCATACATGTAGGAAATACAAGTGGTACTTAAGTGCACATTTTTGGCCACCCATGTAACCCATGTTGGTACCCCTTCGAGTGGTAGTGCATTAGACAACACCTATATACAAATCGACCTAGATATCCTGAAGCCCTCCATAAATAAAGCAATCGACCACCTAAATTCTATAGTTCCACCGATAATAGCACTCACAGAGATACTCTCTAGTACCTACGTATTCGATTAGTATGGCTAAGGGAATGTTCTATCCTTCTTAGTTGGTGCCTTGACATATTGGGTCGAGTACTACTGTTGGACCTCACACGTATATCAGAGAGATATAACACAGGCAAAACCATTGTTTGTAGAAACCCTACATACCTTAACCCTGGGGACATAAAAAAACACATAATAGACTAGATCTATTTCCATGCAACTTTACCTCCTGTATTCTGGCTACAAAATTACTACACATTTTTTCCTGTTAAGAATTTGGGCCTTTCAACATTGCAGTACTTCAGGTCAAAGTATAACTCCGCAAGAGTATATATATATATATATATATATATATATATATATATATATAGTGGTCCCATCGACACACTTATTTGGGACCTATCCCATTGGATTCCTCTCTTCGCTCTAACTCTCGTGGTACCTATCATTTTTAATATATATTTTTTTGTGGACCCGACCTATTTTCCAACACCCTTATTTTTCCCCTATCTGATTGGATTCCCCTTTTTTGTCTGATCGTAGTGGTACCTATCACTTGACATCCTTATTCTCATTGGTACCACCCACCCCTCCCATCCCCTTGCTTCCCTCCCTCTCCCATTTTCCTGACCATTATTCCAAATGGCCACCACCTGTGCCCAATAAATCAACAAATTTCTTTCTAAAAACCTACAAAACAAGGAGGACATAAAGAATATCAGTGCCACCATTATCTTTCTCAATTCTATTGTTCAAATCCTCCAAGACCAATGTGCCCACATCAAATATATTAAATCCACACTTGACCAATTCATGGCTCATTCCCCTGGCCCTTCCTCTTATGAATAACCATCCTATCAGGAAGACCATGACTCTTCCAATTACCACGTTCCTCATACTACCCACTTTTCTTGAGACCTCTTCCTTCCTAGAATTGAGTTGAACAAATTTGATGGATCAGATCCCATAGGCCAATTCACTCAACTGGAACATTATTTCTCTTTTCATGGCACTATTAATTATTTAGCCAAGCTTCGTTATGGTATCCTACATTTGGATCTGAAATGTTGGCAATGGTGGAAATGGCATAAAAAGGCCTGCCAAGGGTATGTTGCTTGGACACAGTTTGTTGCAGATCTTTATGACTGCTTTGACTTTTACACCCACCATTTAGGCCATTTGACCAATTGAAGTATTTTGGGATAGTGGAATACTTTGTCAAATCATTTGAGCACTTGAATTTCAGAACGTAGGGCATGTCCGATGATTTATTTAGGGAATGCTTTACTAGTAACCTAAAAGATGAAATTAGTGCCCATGTTCTCATGGAATGCCCCCAGACTTGGTTGGAAGTTACTCCACGAGCCAAGGAAGAAAAATAGATTGTCTCCTCCCATATTCACAGACCATGCTTTCCTCCTTGCCCTAAACCTACCAATTCCACCCCTCCTGCAACTCCCCTCAAGATCCAAAAATTAACCAAGGAAGAAATGGATGAATGTCAAATCAAGGGTATTTGATATAGTTGTGATGACAAATATTTTCCAAGGCACAAGTGTAAGGATCAAAAGATTTTTATAGACATGAATGAAGATATTTATGAATAAGAGGCCATTATTTCACTTGTGGATGAGCTACGACCACCATCTGATCTAACCCCACCCTCTGATCCACCAGAAGTTGAATAAGTGATTTCACTTAATGCCCTCACTAGATTCTTTGCTTCCTAGACCCTCAAATTAATTGGTTACATTAAAAATTAGAAAGTCATCATCCTTGTGGACAGTGGTAGAACCCATAATTTTATTCATCACCGTATTTCCCAAGAAGTCAATTGCTACATAGGTGTTTTCAATAATTTTCAAATAATGACTTCCAATGGAGTTTCCATGAAATGTGGGGGATGGTGTGAAAATGTGTGGCTCCAAATTAGTCAGTATCACCTGAAATACCATATGTTTTATTAGACATGGGTGGTTGTGACATTGTTCTTGGTGCCAAATGGTTACACACTCTTGACCCCATTCTCATGGATTTTAAGGACGTAACCATGCAATTCCAACATGAGGGACAACAATATAAGCTCCAAGGAATCACAACAGGCTCCTCTGAGATCATCAGTCCCATCACATGAAAAATCTACTCAAAAAGGGTCATTCTGGCATTATTTTCCAACTCCACTCCATTCATGTTGTTGAGACACCCTCTGTTCATCCCATCCTCCAATCTATCCTCTCCTGCCACCAAATTGTTTTTATCACTCCCAAAAAACGTATCCCTTCTCATGGAGTCCATGATCATTCCATTCCTCTCATACCAGGCAATATTCTTCCCAATGTTCTCCCTTATCATCATCCCTTTTTCCAGAAGAATGAAATTGAGAAAATTGTTCATGATTTTATAGAAGTAGGTGTTATCCATCCTAGTACCAACCCCTATTCTTCCCCTGTGGTCATGGTACTCAGGAAAGAAGGTACTTGGTGCATGCATCCTACTTTTTGCACCCTAAACAAACTCACAATAAAAGACAAATTCCTCACTCCGGTCATTGATGACCTCTTAGATGAATTCAGTGGTGCTCAATACTTTACCAAACTTGATATACATTCTAGCTACCACCAAATCCATATGAAAGAAGAAGACATTCCCAAGACTACATTTTGAACTCATGAGGTTCACTATGAGTTCTTGGTAATTCCCTTTGGCATGTGTATTGCTCCCTCCACTTTCCAAAGTCTTATGAATCATGTATTCCGTCCTTTTCTTATACATTTTGTCATAGTTTTCTTTGAATGATATTCTCATATATAGTAAAAATTGGACATCCCATCTCTCCCATGTGGATCAAGTTCTCCATCTACTCTCAAAGCACCAAATTTTCCTCAAACAATATAAATGTGCCTTTGGCACCTAAAAAGTGGAGTACATGGGTCATATTGTTGACAAGGATGGTGAACCAGTGGGTCCTAAGAAAATTGAATCTATGTAGGATTGGCCTCAACCTAAAACTCTTAAGAGATTGCATGGATTTCTGGGTTTAACGAGATATTATCGGAAGTTTATTCAGAATTATGGAAAAATTGCAGCTCCTCTCACTTCTTTCCTTAAAAATAATGCTTTCAATTGGACTCCATATGTTGATCACTCCTTCCAAGAGTTGAAAGATTATATGTGCTCTACCCCTATCCTATCACTTCCAGACTTCACAAATACTTTTGTACTGGAATGTGATGCTTTTGAGAAAGGAATTGGGTCCATCCTCATGGAAGATGGTAGGCCTTTTGCCTTCATTAGAAAAACAATTTTAGAGAGGCATTTGGGCCAATCCATTTATGAAAATGAAATTTTATGTATTATGCATGTTTTGGATCTCTGGAGTCCTTATTTATTAGGACAACACTTCCAACTTAAAACTAATCATCATAGTCTCAACTGTTTTCTGGAGCAATGAATTTCATTATCGGAGCAACAAAAATGGGTGACCAAGCTATTTGGATATGACTATGAGATCATTTACAAGAAGGGAAAGGGAAATGTAGTTGCAAACTCTCTTTCCTAAAAGTATGAAGAAGACGGGTCTCTTTTCTTCCTCTCCTTCATTGTACTAGATTGGCTCCAAGAGTTTTGTCAGGAATAACTGCAAGACCCAAAAATTTCTAGCATGATCCACCAATTGCAACACAATTCTCCATCTACTTCAGAGTAATATTGGAAAAACGAAGAGCTTTGCTACAATGGACATTTGTATTTATCAAAGAATTCATAACTTAAATCCACGGTGATTTCTAAACTTCATGCTTCCCCCACAACTGGGAATTTAGGGTTTATCAAAACCTATGAATGGGTCAAGTTCTCTTTTTTCTGGGATGGTATGAAACATAACATCCAAACCTTTGTGGCTAGATGTGAGGTATGCCAATGCAACAAGGGATACATAGTCAAAGCTTTGGTCACACTCCAACCACTTCCAATCCCTCGTGCTATTTGGAAATATATTTCTATATATTTCATTATTGGATTTCCTAAATCAGACAATAAGTCAACCATCATGGTGGTCATAGATCATATTTCCAAATATTCTCATTTTTATGCTCTTCAAAACTGGCTCAAATATTCATGGATAATATCTTCAAGCTTCATGGCATGCCTAATTCTATTGTCTCTTATATGGATCACACTTCCACCAATTTTTTTTGGAAAGAACTGTTCAAGCTACAAGGAACCCAATTACATCTCAACACCGCCTATCACCCCTAGATGGATGGCTAGACTGAGGTTATCAACAAGTTTTTGGAAACATATTTGAGGTGCTTTGGATATGAGAATCAAAATCATTGGGATGAATGGTTACCCATAGATGAATGGTGGTGCAACACATATTTCCATACAACTACTCACATGACTCCTTTTGAAGTAGTATATAGCCAAAATCCACCATTCGTTCTCTCATACATGCCAAGGGTTTCGAAGGTTATGGAGGTTGACAAAAATCTTACAGTCCTAGAGGCTATTCTTCATAACCTCAAAGACAATTTGGTCATGGCTCAAAATTGCGTTAAGAAACAAGTTAATCAAGGTTGTTATGAACATCACATTGTTGAAGGGGACCATGTGTTTCTTCTACTGCATCCTTATAAACATACTTCACTCAAAGACGAACATTGTTAGAAACTTTATCTCTAATTTTATGGTCCTTATATTGTTCTCAAGTGATTGGGATTGGTGGCCTACCACTTAGCTCTACCTATTCATTCTAACCTCCATCCTATTTTTCATGTCTCCTACTTAAAGAAGGTGATTAGAACTAAGTGCCAAAATCAAGCCAGTCTCCCTGAGTTGGATGAAGAAGGTTCCATATGGTTGCAACCACAAGCAGTCTTGGACCAATGAGAGTGTCATATTCGTTAGCGCACCATCAGGAAGTGTCAGTCCAATGGAAATATACAACTCCAAAAGATGCCACTTGGGAGCCAACCACCATTCTTCAACAATTTCCTCAAGCCTTGAGGACAAGGATATTCTTCAAGGGGGATGGCATGTTAGGTACCTAACCTACCTAACTCCTCACATAGATAGAATAATATACTTCCATGTAATAAAGGTCGATATTAATAAGGCCAAGAAATAAGGAAGAATAAGTCAAATGTAAGAAGACCTAATAGAAGCTTTCATGTCTATAAGGATCTTCCTCTAGATTGTTCTTTTTGGTAGACATATTTAGTATAAATAGAAGTAGAGGGCATGAGAAGTTTTTTCTTGAGAATTATTGTAATAGAGTGTTTCTCTGTTGGAGGTTTCCCCCTCGAAGAGGAAATTGAACATTGTTTCCTATCAATAAAGGTATTATTCTGGTGTTGTGGTCTCATCTTTTGTGTTGTTTTAATGAAATTCTCTACAATGCTCATGTTACAAAGGGATTCCTGTAGAAAAATATTCTTTAAAGGTTGGGCACTCATTCTTATGATGATCTTACTTTCTGCATGTGGTACACCAAAATTCTTCATGATTTTCTTTCCCTTTAGGAAGTTCCTGCAACTGAATTGTCAATTCTACTAACTATTACTAAACTTGATCCATTTTATCCTATAGGGGATGCTTCCAGTTTCATGGTGATCTATAACTCTTCAGAATGCGACATAATCTTATACTGTGTCTATGGGCATCGTATATGTGGTAACAATACTACAATGAACCATTCCCTATGGTGCACGTCTAGAATCTGGAAGGTTAATCGATCCGTCAATATCTTGAATCTCTGATCAAAATCCCATAGTGATTCATTCTGCAACTACTTGATCTCTTTTAGTTTCGTTATACATTGTGACTCAAACTTTGGTTTCTGAAGTTATTTTAACAGGGCTTTCTTGATGTCTACCAATGTTCTATCTTGTCCCATAGGCATAGTGGAACGATACTTCATATAGAAGAGTAACACACGATCAATGAATGTTGTTACTAACTGTGTGATTTTCGCATCGTCATATTGGAAGTTATTCACAATTCATAATGCTTCACAGAAAAATAAATGTTGTTATGGATCTTTTGTCCCTGCTCCATGGAATATAGGAATTCTCAAAGTGGGATGTACTCCTGCCATTATATACTGTGTAATATTCTTCATTGGTGTCACCAACTGATTCTGGTTTGTCACACTACTTCCACTACTCTGACTACCTTTATTGCTATCCTTTCTTCCTTTTCTAACTACAAGTGTTCATGAAAAAGTTTCATATCTTAGAGACACACACATGGTCGTGGGTTTGAAATAGAGTTTGGCACGAGTTGGACTACTAGGATGTGATGGATCTCCTTCTACTAGACTGAGTTGACAATATTTTTCCTTTTCCTCTGTGTGTTGTATTCCTTCGATCTGGAGCACTACACCAATATCTCTTTCCTCAACCTCACTTTGTTTCTCTTCTCTATCAGCCATAGTCCTCTTCCTAATGTACCCAAATCGTTTTCCACTGCACAATACTCCAATCTCTTCTTTATTCACACATTGTTCTTCTCTCGACATACTTATTCCATCCATTCCTTATTTACTCTTTCCTGCATCCCTTTTCTCCATATTATCATACCATCCCATGGTTAGCCCCTAGCCCCCCTATGTGCGTGAAGGCACCTAGATAATAGGGTAATCAAATTCTAGCTTCATAACCCCCTTATCACACAACAACATTTTGATCCAAGTAGATAGTGATTTAAACTATATTCCACGCAGAACCTTAAGTAAATATCTTTCAACAACACTATATGACTCGGTACAATCTATAGAAAACTTAGTAATATAACCCCCCAATACATTATCCAACCAAAAATCAACTATGGACAAGATCTGGTTACTTATAGTATTAACTTGGTGGATCAACTCAGGCGTCCAACTCCTCAGAACAATAGTGTAGAATGTTTTGTTATTTTCAGCTAACCTGTTAACCACTCAACAAAGACTATTGGGAAATCAGTAAATAAAATCGCATGTAAGTCTATAAATACATACCTCTGTAGCCACTACTATGAGATGATCCAAGGGTTCTTGTTCTGATCTATGGAAAAATCATGCTCCTTTTCCTCTAACCAGTGTTCAATATCTTCCTTAGTTGGCCTCCACATTCCCCTCAGTCACAGATCTCGATCGCGATAACATAATCATTTGTTGGAACGAAGTGGGTAGACCCATGGTTTAGCATTAATTTATGAACAAAACCATCATGTATTTTCCCTTTCAGCATCACCCACAAGTAGGTAACGTCTCATCCAAGGTATCTATGGGAACTACAAGAACCAGGTTTCTGTAATGATGAAGGGATGAGAGGAAATCATCATAACCATTATGCTTACCATTAGTGCATTGTGCCTTATATAATGTGCACATAAACATAATAACATGTAACCTATTTATAATAGTAGAAATACATCATATGTGCACAATAAACATAACAAAAAACACATCATGACATAAAGACACCATATTTAATGTGGTTCACCCAAGATGGGATATGTCCACAAAGACCAACTTCTTATTATATTATTCAAAATAATTCAGTACGAAATATGTGCACTATGCTCATACATCATTCCCTTGTCATTCTATTATACCTCTATTTGTTTTTGTCTCTCTCCACTCTTACATACTCACATACATTTCATACTTCCTCTCTTACATTACATTGCATACTTAGTACTGCAACTTCACTCTCCCTACATTACCTTCTAAGTTACTTCTCTATATCAAAACCCTTACATATTTATACAATTACATTAGGTCATAGCCTATATCAATGGACCCAAAATTCCTAATGGATTCAATGATATTCCTTTATTTGCGCACAAGATGGTCCCGAAAGTGCACCAACTGTCTTTCCTTCTTTTGTGTGCATTGTGCAACTCCCAAAAATGGTCGCAAAATCATGTCCCAACAAAATATGTATTATCTCATATATTGATTCGGATTATTTTCGGCACGAAATGAGAGCGGAGATATAATAAAGAAATGCACAGAGATATTGCATATATTCAATAATATAATAGAAATGTATCAGAGATGCAACCATAAACACAGATATACAATAATACACGATTTCTATTAATCAAAGAAATGTACAGAGACTGTAAAAATACAGAGTGAAAGACTCGCTAGAATGGTGGCAGCTTA
>SNQJ01S0067416.1:39746-52238 GCA_010110895.2 Picea sitchensis | reverse complement strand
AGGCGGAGACAATAAATCCCCCCCCCCCCCAAGGAATTCTTATCAATGATAAATGTAATCTAAAATAAAAGTGATATAACTAATCTAACTACTTATACATGATCCTACACATGAGAAAATGTTCATAATGAACATAACATAAAATAATGTCAATAATTGTAGAAGTAGTTCATTTCAATCAATAACATGTTAAAACAACAAACCTTTCGATTAAATAAAAAATAGTTTCATAGTGAACCTATAACATTACCATTGTATTCATCAGAAATCATAACAACTTAAACATCTCAAATACTACACACATAAATAGTTCATATTATAGATATTCAAGAGGTTTTAAATGAAAAACACAAATGTAGAATAGTCCCATATGTATTTGATAATAGTCATGATCTCAAAATTCCTTCCTCTCTTCATTCATGTGATAATAGTATCCCCATCAAATGATGGGAAACATTCCTTTGCTTACATTCAATGGTATTCCTTTTGTAAAATAAGGAGAGCTTTCACATTCTGTAACGTCCAACAATTACATCTCGTCAATTTGCTTATTTTTTCTTATTAAATGACTCGCATTGTCCATGCATTATTCATAAATGAATATACAAGCATTATAAATAGAAGTTAAAAAGATTCTTGAGTACTAAATCTCACACTATAGGCTATTCATGACTGATATTTATTAGAAATATCAATAAATCTACTCAAGTATATCATGTTGGAAGGCTAACTTCTATCCATCATTCAAGAAGAGACTACATTAAGACATGCACATGTGAGACTATCAAGAGAGATATATTGGGGAGAACATTCTACTTTCTTTATCCATGCTTTGATATGTAATCATACAATGATATGGATGGTTGGAGCAGTTTCACCCCCTCCAACTAATCACCCATTTAGCCCCATTTATCCATTATACACATATATTTATCCACTTTAGGTTATTTACATGCATTGGTATGATGACATTTATGAGGCCTAAGAGTCCCCCTCAACATCTCCCCTACACTCAATTCATTGCTCCTCCTGAGAAAGTGTGTGACAACATTCTAGGAATTTTATCCTGTAGAAGTATCCTTACTATGCATCGACCATGCACAGGTAAATCAGTCCCAACAACATCCAGTTGTATAGGAAGATGCACATATACAATATTTATTGTGACTAGAATCTAATGGCTTTGAGTGACTATATATCCCATATCTCACATCCTCGATATCCATATGATCGACTATGTTGATTTCTTGCATGGTGCCACTAGCTGCCATACTCACTTGCAAGTTTGTATTCTTCCTAGGATCCATAGGGGAACTCTCTAGGGATACTCTAGTCATCTATTGTGCCTATGGGTTCTTTTTATGGAATAGACAATGGTATGGAACATAGGCCAATCCTACCACTCCTCTTCTTTCTTTGTCTTGAACCAAGGAACTATTCTACAACTATTCTACCAAGGGGATCAATCAGTTCAAATGTTCGTGTTTCGTAATATTTTTGTTAAACTATTTATGTGTCATCTAATGTCTCTTTATCAATGCTTCCATATTTTGTCGTTATTTTTATAAGTTCCTGCAATTCAATATGATGCTCAATCATGCTGCAAATTTTCTCTTAACAATAAATTATTAGTTGATTGTTTTGTATGTTCTTATTTGTCAGTCTTCTCTTCTTGTTTAGCTACTGCAAATATTTCCTCTGTCACTGCCAATATTTTAATGAAGTGTTGAATGTCTGTATGCTCACTGCTCCTGATGCTCATCAATCTTCTTTCTCTTTTGTTGAGTCATGGATATGATTCTTTGTGTTTTCAATATTTGGAAATGCTTATTCAAGTCTTTGAGAATATATGGAGTCTCTAATTCAATCTTTCATGAAGGACAAGTTTGACTAAATATGACTCAATTCTAAGACTCTAATATTAGTAAAATAAATAAATAAATCCTGCAAGGATTGACTTCATGTTGTCAACTTGGTATCGATTGATGTCGATGAGAAAATGACTTGGTTGGATAGGGAATGAATCAAATTGCAATGGTGGAGGGGATCGACTACCTTTGAAGACACATGTTTAAAACCCTCCCTTCATATGACTCAACTAACTCAATTACGTACCTGAATCAATCAAGTGATGTGTGATCAATTCATTTAACAACATATATCTATATCTATATCTATATATATTTATATATATAATTTTCCAACTTTGATTAATTTGACTAGACTCAACTATGAGTGGGATTGACTTAGTCAATTGTTTTATTTTTTGGATAAATATTTTAAACTCAATTGAAAGGTCTAGACTCGACTCCACGATCAAATTTATCCTTATGTAACACCCTTTTTTTTCCCAATATGTAAATATAATTATTATCATGACCAAAACTATAAACATGTATGTTATGTGACCATTGAAATAAAATGGACCTTTGATTAATTTTGTAATGTGCATATTTGGTTATTAATGAAATAAGGAAATGTTGAGCTACTGTTGAAAGGGTTTCCATCATGGGTTACAATGCCATGATAGGAATGGTGCAGGAGGGAATTTATTTCTGGTTTAAATGAAATTTCTAGGATACCCTATCAAATTAAAAACAACGCAGACCCTAAAATGTCCTCAACCCATAAATTTGATTGCCACTAAAGTTTATAGTTGGGTAGTCTCATTCAAAGATTCAATGAAGGATGGGAATAAGTACCCATCATAAATATTCTAAAATGACCCATGAGTTCTTGGGGAAGAATAAATGAAAGAGAAGAGGAGAGAGACAAGCATGCACATGGATGGGAAAAATCCTAAGTGCTAGAGAAGGGGGATAGAGAGAGAACTCTCTGGTTCGAGAAGAAAGAATAGAGGACACTAGTAAATTCTACTGAGATATTCCTTCATGACGTTGTACTCTAGATCGGGGGTGGTCGAATACTAGGAAAACTGGTGCAACTTGCCTATGGTTGAGTGTAGAGTGACATACCCTTCAATAGTTTCCCTCATCTCCCAAATTTGTAGATAAGTAACTTATTATGTTTCTGTGTATTGATTTGAAAACCTATATGGCTAGATGATCAATATGGTGATTATGAATATGAATATCTGATCTATGAGTTTGACTATGTATTTTCCTGAGGATAACATTATGTTTGCATGGAATATATCTGCTAGGGAAATCATGTGTTATTGACTATAGGAAGTCTCTGTCTCTAGCAAAATAGATACAAGTATATGTCTATGAAAATATTTTGTGAATGGTGAATATGAGAAGGTTAATAACATATATAGTCATCAAGTGTGTATATAACTCAAATACCAGTAATATATTAAGTTGAAATATGACCCAGTATCCCTTCTTACTATAAATATTATCTGGCTATTGATATATGTATGTGTGTGTGTGTGTGTGTGTGTCCACCTGCATGCTACCATGTTTGGATCCCTGCAACAAAAGAATCCTAACTGGACAAGATGGACAAGAGGCACACTGCATAGGAAATGGAATTCCTTGAACCTGGGTGAGAGTCCTCGAAAACTCAGAAGTATTGAGAAGGACTGGAGAAAACCCTCAAAAAATTTGGCTAAGTCTTGGATCAGACTGTTAATCTTGAGATAAAAGCCTTCCTTTTCCTCAGAGGAATCATGACCATCGATTTGGCACACAGATTGATCTGTACCCTCTATCAAAGTAGGGACATGATTAAATATTCACCATTGATCTAGAGAGAGAATAGGTCTCCACCATTCCTCGTAGGGCACCAATCAAAGTAAGTCATGGAGATGGGATCTGACAAGGAGAATCTGAGGAGAGATAGAGACTATTAATTTGTGAAAGGGTGAGATTTGATATCGGTCATTGATCCAACAAGATTAAATATTATTATTCATTATTTGGAGGTATTTGCTCGGGGCAAGTTGCGGACTCAGAGGAGATGCACTCTGAAAGATGAAATATGAGGGATGATGAAGACCATAGATCGATAAAAGAAAGATCAGATCCTAGTTGTTGGTTTTAAGTCATAAGGTCATGGTTTTAGAAGGAACATATGCCCACAATGACATGACCAATTGAAATTTTCCCACGTGGCATATGAAGTTCAACCCACGTGTCACAAGGTAATTATGCCATGTGTTAAGTGGAATCGAGTTTTTAGGCATGAACTTGTGTTAGAATTAGAGTGCCACGTATCACAACCAAGTAGTAGGGCCACGTGTCAGTATAGGTGTCTTGATCCCCACCATTATATCTTCGTGAAATTAGCCTCACCATTCATCGCATGGTACTAATAAGAGTGAGTTATAGGGTGACACTCTAAGGAAGGAACTCTGAGGGAGGATTTGAGTTGTTAATCAAAGAGGGCCATAGTAAAACGACAGTTGTTGATCTATCACAGGATCTAAAAGGTTCTCCGACAGGAGAAACTACAATGGAATATATGACCATTTATCTATGAGGATGAAAGGATCTCCAAGATGAAAAAAATTCCGTTGATATGATGAGATCAAAGGATCTCTGAGACGAAATCTTAACCGTTGATCCATCCGGATTGAAGGAGATCTAAGAAGAGATCACGATCGTCAATCTACTAAGATTAGAAGGCCTCACAGTATGGTATGGATCATTGATCCTTAGTCAATGGATTGTGTTAAACCCTAAATAATGCCTCATTACCCCTTAATTGGGGAATATTACATTAGTAATTTTATTTTATTTATGTCGGCTTTAGTCCATTAGTTGTAATTATACCTCCTAGTCTCGTATATATACCAAGGAGACATTTTCATTTGGAATCATCTTGTAATTGTACATTTATGTGGGCATAAGGAGGTTTACCCCTCGAAGAGGCTTATTATCTGAATTTATCTCTTTTTCAAGGTGTTGAGTACTTATTCTGAGGTTTTTCTATGCTATATTGATATTTGGTTCTTAACATATGGTTTTAGAGCTCAAGGTCTTGGGGTTTCACTACTACATCTGAGACACTTTGGAAATTTCTCTATAATGTTTTTCTACAAAGTTTTAGAAGGAATGGCTTGGAGGATATTTGGTAGACAAATCAAGGTATGCTAGGTTAAAATTTCATCTCTTGAGGCCTTATACATTCAGAGATATATCCTGTGCAAGATAGGGTTTTGGAATCATCCTGAATTGAGTCATTGCGGAATTTTCACTATAAAAAAATTTCTGTAATGTTTAAGACCCTGAACTCCGGAGGTTATTCACATAAATTAGTAAGGTATTTGTGGTAAAAATTTCATCTTTTGGGTCATATTATATTTGTAGATACACCCTGTGGAAGATAGGGTATCTGACTAGTCCTATTGACTAGTATCAAGAAGGTGTTCTAGGTAAAACAATCATAACTTCTTCCTAGAGTATCAAAATTGAGTGAGACTACTTGCATTGGATAGTGGACAGTCTGTAGTATTCCTGGTACAAGTTTCATAATTTTATATCAATTATTTTGTGTGGGGCATGCTATATAAGTGAGATCTCCTAGAACGGCCACAAATAAGCAAGTTGTGGGGAAGTTACCGTAAATTCCACTTGGCACATCCAATTTTGATCAGACCTGTGGCATTGTAGAGAAGAAATATCATAATTTTGATGGAAATCCTACTTCCTCTTCTCATGGGTTTTCTATACAAATGGACAATGATTATAATTTTTAGCTCAGGAAACCCCCCCCAGACCGAAGATATGGCACGTGCCCGTGCCATGAATTAGCAATAGGATTATTGGTCTTCTTGCCTGATGAGGCTGTAGGGGTATCAACAAGTTTCTTGGATTTTTGGTCCAGTAAAGTAATATCTTGAGCATGAGGGTTTGGGTGGAGTAACAATCCCGAGATCAAGAGTCTTCTTTCTAGTCTTGATTTAAGATGAGGGTTTGCAAATTGGTAAATGAACTCATCCCACGTTTTCTCCTATTTTTCCAACTCGTCTTAAGACAAGTAGCTTGATAAGGTTGTGGTGAAATAGGTTGTTATGGGGATTGGTTACATTCTTCCTCACTTGGGAATACACCTTCTCAAGACTCTTTAAGAAGTAAAAGGGAAAGTTACAATGGCTTATTGAACTAAAAGTGAGCTAATAATTGAAATTGACAGGCTTTAAAGACAAAATATCTACCTTCACATGTAATCAATCTGGTGATGACTATGAGAGGGTTCATTAGCTCCTCTTTTATCCACTCCTTGGAGTATCCCTTAGCTCCAAAGATGTTCTGAAATTTGGTTTTGAAACTCTGTTATAGCTTGCTCTTGGCAACTGGTGGTGCTTAAATCAATTGGGAGCTTTGTGGCTGAGGTAATTGATTCCTCAGAGGCCATGGACATAGTGAATAGGAATTGAGGCAAGCTAAGACTAATGTAATTTCAAGCCTACAATGAATAGTATGTAACAAATTTAAACCAATAGAGTGGTATGTTAAGGACATATACAACAATTTATAGTACACAGGAGTTTAGAACTCCCAAAATAAAATTACTGCTGATGTAATAACCTGTATCATGAAAACTATACAATTTTTTTACAAATATTTACTTCTCTAGGCAATGATCATTTGTCAACTCATGAACCCCTCCCCCGCACCTAAGTATTATGATACTTCACAATAAAAAATATAGGAAACCAATCAGTATCCTCCAATGGCCGAAGATTTATAGTATGTCAAGTGTAAAGATAAAATTTCACAGATTGGTCTGAAGAGACAGTTAGGAGATGGCCCCACCTATAGGATAAGAGATCCTATATATAGATAAGAAGAGGTGGGATAACAAGTTTCAATATAGTCTTAGAGTTATTTCCCAATGGAAAGTTTATGAGATTCATTAACCTTAGCTTAACCAAACATACTTCATGTCATCTTTTTCTGCAAGTAATGTCGTACATCAAGACAAGTTTAAATTTATTATTTATTTTTGGTAGATTACCATCCTCGCTAGGTAGAATTCCCTGTTGCCAACAAGCTTGTTCAGTACTATGATGGGTTTACCTAGTCATACCATAGGTTGGTACCTGCTGCCAGCAGACCTGTTTAGTATCCTGACGGGTTAGCCTCTTAAACCCTTAGAGACTGGCACTCCATCCTTTAGGATTTTAGTATAAGATTTCTTATGCAAGAATATGGGGGAACAACTCTAAAAATAACTTTTTCTTTCTCTTTTTTTTCTTCAATTGGGATGGTATTTATGTTAGAGGATGAATTTATGTTATATTACTTAGTGATTGTCCCGATGTAAGGGGTACTTAAGAGGACGTGGCCTATCTAAAGATATGATATAATCAAGCTATTTAGTGTGTAGTGGATGGTACCATTGAGAAAAAACATAAAGGTATCTCTAGGCTCAACTTACTTTCTTCCTTTGTAGTTATTGTGATGTTTCCATGACTAACCGCTAATTATACCTCCTTGTTACTCTTTGATAAAGACACGTGACTCACTTATTCGGGTTTCTTGGAAAAACTGTACGAGAGACCTCTAGTCTTGATAGTTATGGTATCACTTCCGTATATAGTGGTGAAGGGTTTCAAGAGAAACTGCTTTAGAATGCCTAAAAATGAGAATTCTTGCAAAAATATGGCTAATTACATCAGTCAATATTCATTTGATGCTTTAGCAGACACAAAATTCAAGTGTAGCAATGCTTGAAGAAAGATCTTTGTTTTATATTTCCTTGAAACTGTCTACTCTTGGTGAAATAAATACCTATAGAAGTCTCTAGAAAAAAGACACTCTAAAATATCAAATACTAATGAGATCAAGTCACTGGAACATGTATCTCATAGTTATTTTATTAAAAGAAAATGCAAAATGAGGATGCATTAGACTCTAAGCTAAACTAACAACATGCAGCTTTTATTTACTATCCTACCCTACCTAAAACAAAAGGGGAAATCTTTATTCAAGAGTAAGAACTCTTCCAATGTAACCATGTGCGGAGAAATATAAGAAACATACTCATCTCCATATATGAAAAATTTATCGTAGTGATTACCTGAATATGAAGAACCAACCAACGTACTTGTTTGGGCATCAGAAGGTGTTGAATAATAGAATAGTGTTGTGGCCTGATGACCTCTTGAAACCAAATTTCAATGTAATCTTGATGTTCATCGATAGTGATTTCTATGATATCCTTCATCATGCTATGCATATCCTCTTCTTTTGGATGATTGATTTCTGAAGTACATAAAGGATTTTTTGAGATGGATGTTGAGAACTCTTCAATCTCAAGTCTTAGTGATTGTTGCCCACTGGATGTAGTCCATAATTTTTCATTTTCCTTCGCATTTTGGCGAGGAAAATCATTTTGTAGCTCATAGGACCTTGATTCTTCTAATATTTCCAGAGAGGTAGATAATTTATTGACTATTGTCAAGATGTGTTCTTCCTGAAAAGAAGAGATCCCAGTTGTTGCTAGGATTTGAGAGAGTTCTTCCAAACTAATGGTCACCTTCGAATTCATCTTGTCATTTGATAAAAATTGGTTCACACAAAGATGATTTCCACAAAGTTAGGATCTCCTGATGGTGGTAAGAAAACAAAGGTTGTATTGTTTGGTTCTGCGGAAGGCTCAAGTGGTCTTGCCTCCTATCCCACTATTAATGATGCTTCAATTTCTTGTTCTATAGTGCTCCTTGTTTTAGTCTCTTTTAGAGACTACTTTAGCTCTTTGGGTTGAGCTAGCTCCTGTTTTTTCATATTGGTCTGTGTATATTATGAGTGGAACATTCCTTCCCCCAAATACATTAGAAGGAACCTTGGTTGAAAGGTCTGATTTTGATTTAATGTATCTACCTTGTGGGTCTCTATGCCTATTCATGAAAGAAAGAAAAAACAAAAGAAAAAGCTACCATTTGGTTTCTAGGTCTATTCATAAACAAAAACAAAAAATAAAAAATACTATTGGGTTTGGAGGAACCTCCTATAGCAGATGCGTTTACCTCTCATATTAAAGCTCCCCCGCCACAAAGCTAATGGTAAGGTCTAAGGATGATCTATTTACTAACTACTTCTTACCTTAAGACAAATCCCCGACAACGACGCCAAAAATGATGAGTGTTCTATTTGCACTAAAAACCCTCAATTAAATTCTCAACCTGGGGTAAGTAAACTTAGAGTTGTAGAAAATTATATGCCAAAGGTAGAAGGGTTGGTAGGAGTATAGTCTAACTAAGGAAGGTAGCTATCTAAGGCTAATCTACTCAAGCAAAGCTATCTAATGAGCAAACCCTACTAAGCAATTTGAAACTATGTAACCTAAGTACTTTTGGGCCAAGGATCGATGGATAGTTCTTTAAGAAAGAAAGTAAAACCCTATGTAAAGAAAACTAATTCAACAGTAAGAAATAAGAAACTATTTAAGCATAACAATAAGCAAATAACCAAAGCAAACTATTTTAACTTGCCAACCTACATTCAATGAGAAACTATCCTATGAAAGAAAGTAAATAAACAAGCAAGCAAAGACACCTAACTAACCTACTAAAGCAAGTAAACAAGTAAACAAAGACAACTACCTAACCTATTAAAGCAATATACAAATAAGCAAAAACAACTAACTAACCTACTAAAGCAAATAGACAAGAAAAAACACCTAAATACTACAAGCAATATATTTAAAACTTCTCATTGAACAACTATCTAGCCTAAGAGGCAAGTGGACTAAATCCTCAATGCAAAACTATTTCTAATGCATGAAAGGAAATCTAAAAGGCAACTGGACTAAATGCTCAATGCAAAACTATTTCTAATGCATGAAAGGAAATCTATTTTATGGAATCAAGAAGAACTACCAACTAATTCTTAATCTATAATAAGCAATCTATTATCTAATATGTCAAAGGAAAGTCTATCTATCTTACAACAACAATAAAACTTTATTCTAATCTATGAAAGCAAGAAACTATCTTTAATCTACCAAAATAGGAAAACTGTCTTTTAACCTATGACAATTCAAATATAATGTTGGTGGTTGTGTGAATGCCTTTGGTGTAAGATGATATATTGATGGCATTTGAAAACAAAGGACAATTCAAGTGGTATAAGATCAACACTAATCTCAATGGCAAAGTGAAAAATATGGATTAAACAATCTAAGAAGAGTTTAGCCATGAGAAAAGCAGTGTTATATACCCTACATATTCATATATGAGCCATCAACAACATAATGAGATCATCATTATGCTTCTACACTACATAAGAAAAATTCATAGCTAAACTCAACAATTAACTAATAAATACAATTGCAATTTAATTCTAGAAAGAAAATTACATAAATTGAAAACTATGCTATATCTACTCTAACAATTCAAACTGCAATAAATAAATGAATAAAAACAGAAATTAAAGCATGACATTTAAAAAGTAAACTAACAACTACATTAATCAACAACTAAGTAAGCAAGATCTATATAAAACTGAAATAAGCAATCTATCATTAAAAACTGGAATTAACTCTATCCATCCATCAAATCCTTGTCAATTAAAACGCTATTCTATGCTATTCAAAACTTTGTTTTAAAGTTGATTATAAAATCATAAATAAAAACATAATCTAGTATTTAACTATGCGTGGGGTTAGTCTAGGAGTATGCAGATCCATTCCTAACTATGGGATTAATGCATGCTAACACAATTCATCATACTAACCTGCAAAATAGAGTCAAAGCAAATTAAATTATAATAGCAAACTGATTAACAAAATAGAAATGCATGTACAGGAAATAAAGACAACAATTAATCTATGAAATACATAAACAAACACAAAGAACAGTTACCAGACTGTTGGTGCCCCCCCTAGCAAGTCGAGGTTACTTTCTAAAAGCACACCACACACTCAACAATTCGAAATCACCATGAAAACTCAAAAACGTAGTTTTTGTATAATCTGGCGATGTAAAATGGAAAAGTAGAGTAAAAATGTATTTCTACCTATCAAAGTGATGTATCTGCTACTTAACTTATGTCTGGCCACCTCGGTGGTATTTATAATGTTTACAGACCAAGTGGTCGACCACAGGAGGTTCGAACCACTTCTAAAATTGGCAAATTTCATTAATCGTGCCCTAACCACCGAAACAGAGCAAGCCAATAATCGCCCACCATAACAACCCAAAATCGAGTTGTCAAGAGTTCAGTACATGGAGGGGATAAGCACGAACAAAACCCATATTCCTGATTCGTCCATAATTGGCCACCAATACCATAACCGCCAAGTTGCCCTCCATTTTTGTGCAGGAAGAGGTGTTGGACGGAGTGCTAGATCGGGTACCGGAACGAGTGATGGAATGAGTGTCGGACTGAGTGTCGGAAGCAGAAACATAGTTCATTTTCTCCCTATAACATCAAAAAATGTGAATCAGATCCTTGGAAGGATGAAAACATGATAAATTATGTTCGATACAATCATTAAACATGAATCATACGTACCTTATGTTGATCATACCATTTTATCATAAAATTCTTCAAAAAGCTTCTTCAAAAGATGAAAAACACATATGTACATATGGAAAAAGTGCATAATAACCGTCAGATCATATCTCAGGCCCAACATGGCTATGGCTATGGCTACTAGAAGGACCAATCCTAACAACCATAGAGAGAATAATGCTCCTTCTTCTAAAACACATCAACCTACAAGGTTGACACCTCAACAATTGGAAGAAAGAAAATCAAAAGGTTTATGCTTTAATTGTGACAACAAGTATAGTAAGGTACATAAGTGTGGTGAGAAGAAATTATTCTACATAGATTGTGAAGAGGAAGAAGAACAAGNGGGAAGTATGGATATGATACATTCTTATATTTTAACATTTTCCTAATATGATTATATTTCATTATAGTAACTGGAAAAGGTGATGTGTAACCAAATATAAACACTCTTTGTTTAATACCAAAAAATGCATGCTATTCTTGTTGAAAATGCATGCCCTAGTCAAATGCGTTATTGAAATTCATTCCAATTTTTACCAAATGTATAATAAAAACTAAGGAGTCAAAAAAATTAATTCCATAAATCTATTCGAATAAGAAAAAGGAATATTTATTACATGAATCTACTCTAATGAGAGAAAACATACCATGTGCCATAAAAAAAACCTGTAAAATCAATTTTCTTCAATTATGTTATGATCTTTATCACACCTAAAATGATAACAAACTAGATATTCAAGAAAAACCTTATACTTTATTAATAAAAAACCATCAGGTAGGGAAACACCTTAAAATTATCCTTTTATGAAAGGATTAACTCCTGCTCATTTGCCTCTTCTAAGGAGCAACCTCCTAATGATCTAAGAACCAATACAATAATATTCCAATAAATAATTCATAAGGACTCTATATTTATTTATTGTAACGACCCTAGTTGGATAAATGTTTAAGAAATTATAAAGTAAAACTAATTAGGGGATTAATTGTGTTAACAAGGTATTAATTAAACAAAGATGATTTAATGATATTAATTAAGTGAGTTATTAATTAATTAAAGGAT
>SNQJ01S0067416.1:27142-39736 GCA_010110895.2 Picea sitchensis | reverse complement strand
GTGTTTATGGTTGCATCTCTGATACATTTCTATTATATTATTGAATATATGCAATATCTCTGTGCATTTCTTTATTATATCTCCGCTCTCATTTCGTGCCGAAAATAATCTGGATCAGATAAAGAAAGTAGAAAAATAGTCTGAGAAGTTGTGGAAACAAGTCGGACCAAGAGAAGTAGAATAAGGATAGATCGAGGAGTTGTGGAATATGAGAAGACAGGAAAGACTGGCAGTCAAATATTAAGAGAGAGAGAAGCGCAGAGAGAAAGGATTCCCCAGGAGGGTGGACAAGAAACAAAAGGTGTAGAAGCAAGGGAGAAGGAAGCCGACATGGATCTTGAAGAATAAAGAGAAAATTGAACCTCGATTCTAGGAAATATCGGGAATCCAGCTGAAGAGACTTCTCTAGAGGAAGAGAACGAGACCCCCCAAATCAAAGAAACTCACCCCGAAGCCAGTTTTTCCAGCCTCAAATCACCCATACCCCAAGTGTCTATGATACAAGTGGTAAATTAGATACTACCTTCTTATGCTAATTTTGTTCTAGTAGAGCTAGTTAGTCAGTCACAACCAGGAAGTGCAAGTATAGGGAGGATATTTGGATCCCCTGGTAGGTCACAACCAGGACCGTTAGGTTTTATTTTGATAGGAGAAACAATATAAACAATGTATGATAACACAAGAGGTTATATTGCTCGATACCTAGAATTTTGGGGTAAAGGAGATGAAGATGTTTAAAAACATTGGCTCTTGTGTGAAGCAATCTGGAGGTCCAGAGGGACTCTGGATGCGAATAAATTGGTTGAGCTCCAAACTACCTTGAAAGTCTGTGCTCTAAAATTGTACATGAAGTTTATTGATTTAGGAGTGCCAGTAATGCAAGGTCAAGCGTTCACACATGACTAGGTACGGACAAGGTTCATAGCAGAGTTTAAGCTACCTCAGTCAAAACAACAAGATCTATCTGAGTTGTGTGAAATTCAGCAAAGGGAAGGTGAATCAGCTTGGGAATATAGAAAGAAGTTCAAATATTCTATAGGGAGGATAGCACATCCAATTCACGAGGAATATTAAATAGAATGGTATATTCATGGATTGCTACCTCTAACACAAATTCCATTAATGCAACAACGGATAGCCACTTTGATAGATGTCTTGGAACAATCAATGAATATTGAAGCCATGACAGGACATCCAGTTATCCTGAAAGTGACCAGACCCCCAAAAGATGCAAATGTGGAGCAACTACAAGGGAAAATAACAACGCTTATAGAAAATATTCAAGAATTGACGATACCTAGACCAAGACGACCACAAGTATGGTGTACCGGAGGTTACATGGAAGGACATATGGTGAATGAATGTCCACGAATGAGGGGAATGGGACCTCCTCAGAATCTGAGGGGACCCTCACCAGGACCCATGGGAGGAGTTGCTCAAGTATCTGTCAATTTTCCATTCCATAACCCCACCCCATATCATGCTTTTCCAAGTAGCCAAGCAGCGCCAACATTCGAGTATTGCAAAATTTTCCGAATCCATGGGCATGGGGCAAGACATTGCCCCATTATTTATAAGTATTCAAAAGTACCAAATACTGTACATTGTGAGTTTTGTGCATCTACCACACATACTACCAATCAATGTATAGTGTTGGATTCAGTTGCAGACAGGCTGGATCGAACAACATTCAGGGTGAATGAAACCCATCAGGGATAGGGAAGAGGTCAAGGAGGTGGAGCTAGAGGAGACTTCAGAGGAGGAAGAACCGGGGGAATATAACCAAGTAGATGCTACAATTGTGATGAGCAAGGACATATGGATAGATATTGTCCTCATCCGAGGCAACCATGGTGCTTTCACTACATAACAAATGGGAATGCAACTGAAGACTGCCCAGAACTAATTGAAAAATTGGAAGATCAGGTACGTCAACGAGAAACTAACCTAATCATTTCATATATCAAGAGAGTTATTAGAAGAAAACTTCCCAACCTTAATATCATCACTCGAGGAGGAGAAAAGACTAGCGTTAATGCTGATAATTTACCTCATATCCAGAAAGCAATACCTAAGGAAGACATGTGTGATCCTTTAAAACATAAGTTGTTCTTTAAAAAATATATAGAAGTATTTTAGAATATCCCAAGCCCTGAGATGCAAGAGAAACCCCCTCAGCCTATTGTTTACCCTAATATTACGCAATTCCTTGCTTAACCCCCTGCACCCATAAACCCTGTAGTCACATTGAGACAACCTAAGAAACCAAAAAATGTATTCGACCTTTGGTTTCAATTATTTTATAATATTCTTAGGGATGACCAGTTAATAGAAAAGTTGTGCAATGTGCTATACCTAGTTCTAGGTAATGGATAATCTAGAGAAGTAAGAATAAGGACTAATCTTCCTAAGAAGAATATTGAAAGAGTGAAAAGAAGAAAAGTACAAACTGGAAAAGATTTTAGACTAGTATCCCAACTAGATGCATTTGGTATTAAGGATGTTATGTTATGCTATGTTAGCTGATTTTGAGGTGATCAAAATCAGGGGGTATAAGGAACCTTATCTTGCACTACTTGGTATTGATTGGGCCTATGAAAACTATGTGGTGATTGACCTAAAGAAAGACACTATGATATTTGAGGGAGACAATATCAAAGTAGTTCAACCCTTGGATCCGTATGTAGGCCCTCGATACACGGAGCCAGCAGGAAACAATATGGAGGGAGAAGACTTGGATCAGTTGTACACTGTAACATCATGAACAAGAGAAAATTACATAAATTCTAGTGCTGACAGATCAGTAAGTTGGAGGAGCATACAATCAATAGATGAAGATTTAGAACTGGCATTTGACAGTTGGAATCAAGGCTCATACAAAATATTTTCAAGAAGATGTGAAACTGTTAGGGAAATTAGATGGGTTGGAACCAAGGTAAGAGAACAACCAATATATCATGGTACCTCAAGACTGAACAATTTTATGTTCGACATGGAAGAAAAGGTAGTAGAGGATCAAAGGATCTAAGTATTGGATTTATCCCTCCAGGACAACCATGCTAGATGGTGGGCCAATCACAAAGCCTTACTCAAAAATTGGGATTAAGTGAAGCAAGCTATCAAATATAGATTTTAGGATAAGGAGCAACTAGAATTAGAGATGTGGACGGATTTCAAAGCTGTGCAATTGTTCAATGGACAATATAATCCTAAATCACACATTGAACAATGCATGACACAGTGGCAAGTTTCGGAAATACCATCTCTCTTCTGGGTTCAAGTATTTCCCCATTCACTAGGTCCAATTCCGGAAGCTTGGTTCATGCATGAAGAAACCAGAAGACAGACCATTGACTGGAAAACTTTATCAGATCAATTTTGCAAGGACTTCTTGTTTACAAGTAACCACCATGAGCTTAAATTAGTCCTGTAAATAATTAAAGAATTCCATTTTACATAAACTAGTAAACAAAAATCAGACCTAGTGGTATGCACATAGCATATGCAAGAACTTCAGACTAATCTTCACCTAAAATTGGACAAGAGACCTATAAAATTCTATAATATTGAGAAGGATTTGGAAATCCCAGATGATTTAGAAGAATTGAGAAATTATCCATTAAGGAGATAGAAGGGAATAGAGAAATCCATAACATCATACTCGACCAGACTGATGGTTCTTATAATCACCCATTGATGTTGCTCGAAGTCAATATAGGTACCACAGAGAAACCTAATATATCTATGGTGGGAGATTACTGGGATGAGAAAACTAGCCAAGAAATAAAGAGTTTGTTGAGAGAGTATGAGTATTTGTTCCCAAAGACATTTGCAGAGTTAAAAGGGATTAAAGGAGTTATGGGAGAGATGAGAATTGAATTAAAACCAGGATCAAATTCTATGAGGCATAGACCATATCACCTTAACCCCAGGGTGAAATATAAGGTTAAGAGGGAAGTAGACAAGATGCTAGAAGATGGACTTATTTTTGTAGTAGAAGAAGTAGAATGAGTCAGTCCAATAGTCATCCATAGCAAGAAAGGCACAGAGGATAGTAGGGTCTGTGTAGACTACAAACACCTTAACTCTGTCTGTGTGCATGACCCTTTTCCAACACCTTTTACTGATGAGGTTCTAGAACATGTTGCGGGGAAAGAACCTTACTCATTTACAGATGGATTTTTAGGGTATCACCAAGTAAGGATTGTTGAAGAGGACAAAAACAAGACCACATTAATATCACAATGGGGGTCATTCACGTACAATGTGATGCCATTCGGCCTAAAGAACGCCCATGTATTTTTTTCCAAGATTGTAATAGCATCTTTTCGAGAATTTATTCACAAATTTATAGAAGTTTATATGGATGATTGGATGGTATACAGTCTGCTCAAGGAACATGTAGCACTACTACATCTAATTTTTTACATATGTAGAGAATTATAGATATCATCGAACCTCAGGAAGTGTATCGTTTGTGTGCCACATGGAAATTTTTTAGGTCACATAGTATGCCAAGAGGGAGTACTAGTAGACCCATCCAAATTTGGGGTCATTGTGAATATGTCGCCACCTACGAGTGCTAAGCAATTGTGCTCAATGTTAGGGCACACTGGGTACTATCTCAGGCTTATCAGAAAATATGAAAATATCACTGCACCTATGGAAAATCTACTAAATAAGGCCGAAGTGTTCCAATGGACTTGAGAATATGATAAAGAATTTGAGACCCTAAAGGAGAATATCAACACAACACCTATTCTAATATTTCCAAATTGGGAGAACAAATTCCACGTCCATGTAGATGCTTCAGGTATTTCCTTGGGAGCCATATAGGATCAACTAGGAGATGGAGCCATGGATCATCCTATCTATTTTTATAGAAGGAAGTTGTCACAAGTTGAGCACAACTATACAATGAAAGAAATTGTTGGGCACATGCCCATTTTGGGGAAAAGGCATGACATGGAGGCGAGACAGTTGGAAGAAAAGCATGCGAGGTGCACATGCAAGAACAAGGGAAAGAAATACAACTGGCATAAAAGAAGTGGAAGAAAGTGTGCATGCAGAGGAGAAAAGAGCACAAGGCTAGCATGCAAGAAGACCTAAGTATATTAGGGTTTTAGTAAGAGAATGTAATGATTGAGGAGCCACAAATAGATATAAATAGACACCTAGAAGGCCTAGGGTGGGGTTCGGTGTATTAGAGGATTGTTATGAGTTACTTACATGAGACAGAGTAGCAGGTCTATGACACAAGTATGATCTGATACCTTTTTGTAAGTTGTTGAGCTATGGGAGGGAAAAGGGACACGACCTTGAGGGTTAGATCACAGGCTGAGGACCCTGGTGTGATCTAGTCAGCCTCGTAAAGGTTCTAGATTCTGGTTGATGAATGTATGAACAAAGTTATAGTGCGTGCGGTGCCATACATGATAGACTTATAATAAAAGAGCCTTAGAGGAAAATCTTTGTGGACATATCCTAGGAGGGGTTGAACCACAGTAATTTATGTGTTGTGTGGAATGACTGTTGGTTATATATTTGTTGTTAATGATTAAATCTTATATAAATTATTGATGAAGTAGTTAGATCTCTTGTTTTACATGCATGCATAAGGAACAACAGGATAACTTAGAGCGGTGAATGACCGAATGTTGCTTAGTAAAAAAAATAGAATCCTCAGCATGCACTAACAGATCGCCACTCAATCTTGGAATGCAAGATATTGATTATTCCAGTCACCCAAAAGACTATCTCGGGTGAGACTGCGCAGTGCACTATGTGTACTGTATTTCCTTCTGGTTTACCTAGAGGGCCGATACTTTTATAGGCTTTGTTGGGATCCTAGTAGACCCGAACCTGGGTCAAACATGTTAAAACATAGCTCATAGATAAGCAACCAACAAATGGATTTTTTGTCATTGGTTGGAACAAGATAGGATTGAGGGGATGAGATCTGTTGAAGATCTAGTGGAATAATGGGTGATCTGTTAAAACATTGTAAGATCTACGGAAGGTGGGTCAAAGGAATACTGAATCGGACGACAACAAGGTAAGAATAATGTGTTGTTAGAAGGGGATGTTGATATCATGGAATCCCACAAAAGTAGAGATCGAAAGCTCGCTAAAGACAAAGGAGCTAGAGTTTGTGCAGAAAGATAACATAAACCCTACAGTAACACCACGCAAATATCTTGAGAAGAATGTGTTTACTGATCTGCATGAAGTCTTTTTCTATGATTTTCCACACTTATTGAAAGAATGGATATTGAGGCTGAAGGATACCCATGCAACAAATTGGATTCGACAGTTAGATTGGACCCCAGTTCATATCACACAATTACAACAGATAAATAATAAATTCACCCACGTAGTAGATTTTTGGCTCAACAATATTGTAGCAGGATTTATAATAGTGTTTGCAGTAGATACTGGGATGTCGTACATCGCAACAGAGAAAGTGTTTCTACGTGGACCTCGAGGAAGGTATATCATGTCATTGTATACTTTTATTAATATCTTGTTGTATAACAAAGGTGTAATGAGAATGGAATCAAACAACTAAAATTACCTACGTGCATGGGGGAAGGAGGGAATCACTAACAAAAAAAGGAGAAATGGAAGGAGAAGTGGATGAAGGAAAGAAGGAGGAAGCCTTAGAACAAATCATGATAGATGACGACCAGATCAAGCAAATCATGGCGACCTCTAAAAATACATGTAGTGGAGTACCCTACCAATACAAGGTGAATACCAAGAAGAGAGATGTGGTCTTGAGGTCAGGCTTGACAAGTGACAAAGAAGAGGTAGAGGATCTCTGAGATGTGGATCATATTGAGGAAATCATGTGCACAACATATGAGAGAAAGACAAGAGGTCCAAGAGTGAGAAGAGAAGGAAACTATCCTATCCATGTGAATGTTAGTGTGGAATTCATGAACCCATGTGAGACTAATACACCAATAGGAACACCACCGTTTAGACAGCCAAGTCTCGGGAGAAGGAGGATAGTACGAAGTACATACAAAGAAGGAAAAACAAATGGGGGAGCCAGTTTAAGAAATACTAGTCAAGGGTCTACACTGTGCATAAATAGTAGTCTGACACAGTTTGAAATGGCAAGACATGAGCCCACCATTCAGTTACCAGAATTTTGAGGAGAAGAAACAGAAGACCCTGAGAAACACTTTTTCATTTGTGAAAAGATCTGGGAAGAAAAACATATCACTGGTGAAGATACTAAACTTGCGCAATTAGCCATTACACTAAGAGACCGTGCACTAAATTGGTACATGAGTCTAGATACAAATAGTGCACCTGGGACGACAAGGACACTGAAAACATTAAGAATTTAATGATTAATGAGTTCCAAAATATGAGATTAGAGGATCAATATATGAACGAGATGATAGAAATCAAACAGAAACTAGGAGAATCTATCTGGGAAATTGACCAACGATTTAAGCGTTTGAAAGGGAAGTTGAGGTATGCCATGACAGATATGTAGCATAGGAAATTTTCGTCAATTCACTACTACCACACTTGAAATACCCATTGCGATAACAAAAGTTTCAGACACATGCAGAGGCCTTGCAGGTAGCCCTGCAACTGGAAGAAAACCAATATCAACAGACGGATCCAGCCATTAAAGAGTTGAAGGAGGATTTGAAGAACTTAACGTTCCAGCTAAACCAGAACAAAAGTAAGGACAAACAAGAAGTTGTTTGGTGTACCATATGCAGGATGGAAGGACACCACAAGAACGAATGTCCAACATTCACACAATATATGGAAACAGGGAGGCCAAATCCTTTGCCAACATGAGGACCCTGGTGTGAAATTTTCAAAACACATGGGCATGATCCATATCATTGTCCTATGATGTAGAAATACTAGACAGTACCAAAGAATGCATACTTCACTTTTTGCAAGTCAGTAGGGAACGATGACAAATACTGTAGAACAATGGATCTAATGAGGGAAAGGACATCAGCCACATATATGGTGAAAGACGAACTGATGATGGGGAAAGCTACACCGCAATTCAATCAAGAACCACCGTAGTATAATACTATGATGCAACAGTATAACACTACACAACCATAATATAACCCTACGTAGTATAATCAGGTACCTCAATACAATACACTGTGCGGAGATCAAGCTGGGTACAGAGAAGGTGGAAGAGGTAGAGGAGGCTTTGGATGTGGAAGAGGCCCAGTAGTGTGCCATAACTTCCAATAGCTAAGACATTATGCAAGAGTATGTCCACTTCCACCAGCAACGTGTATGTATTGCCGTGCATTAGATCATGATAAGGAAGAATGTCTGACACTATTAGTAAAGATCCAGGAAAAGAGGAACCAGAACAATAAGAATGTTCAATGGATTTCAGCAGAAGTGAGGGATGAAGGAAGAAACATCAACATAGTGATGGACAGAGGTGCTAAAACAAGAGATGATGTAGACAAACAAGAACCAGTACAACAATAGTCGATTAAGAAGAATATTGAGCCACATAAGTGATTTGATGCAGGAAAGGAGGAGACCTTTATGGAGGCCAGACAAAACTTTCTCAAGAATAATTTTGCATCTACATTTACCGCGATGCATAATCAAGACATCCCAATGTATGAAATGTCATCAGCGTTGGACCATACCAGTGAAATCCACCTGAGAAACCAAGTAAGTTGTATTAAAACTTTCCTGCAATTCTGTATTCAATTATTCAAGGATCCATCATATGTTTTAGTATTACAGAATCTATTAGATAGATGTACCACAAACTTTGAGGGAAAATTAGAATAGAGGATAGTTAATCACCTCCATTCTAGAAGGAGAACCAACAGAGAGTTTAGATTGAATGCCAACATCGAAGATTTTAACATGGGCGATGTGATATTAGACCTAGGATTTGAATTGAATGTATTGCCCAAAAGGACATGGCAATGCATGGGAGAACCTACCTTAGGCTACTCACAAGTCCAACTGAAGTTAGAAAACCATCACAGAGTTATGCCAATAGGGATATTGAAAGGAGTGAGAATATATATGGATGGAATGTGCACTAAGGAAGACTTCGAAGTGATCAAAATTGTGGATGGAACAACACCATATTTAGTGTTACTGGGATTGGATTGGGAATTTTAAAATCATATGATAATCAACCTGAATACTAGGAAGATGACATTTTAGTCAGGAGAATACATGGTTATCGCTCATCTAGATCCATCAGAAGCCGAAATATTTGTGGAACCAACATGTTTAGACCAGTTGTACCAAACCACCATGCACACCGAGGATTACATTTACCCAACTACCGATGGTGTACTTACCTGGAGAAGCATCACGTCATGTTCTTCCGACTCAGACACGGTTTTGGAGAATTGGTAGCAGTGCCTACATGAGGTCTCAACCAAAATATGCACATGAATAGTCTACGTAGTAAGGTGGGTTGGGACAGAAATCAGAGAACCTCCAAGTTTCCATGGAATTAACGATTTGGAAGAATTCCTAACAAGATATGAAGACAAAGTATTAGACAGTAAGATATTTTTATCTCTTGAAATATCACTTAGGGATACACCTCCAATATGGTGGGGTGCACAGAAAGAAAAAATCAACGACTGGTACCAATGAACAAGACTATTGCACATCAGATTTGGCACAAAACAAAAGAGCAACGCAACTTAGAAATACAATGGAAAGGGGACACTAGAGGAAAATTTGGAGAAGTGAAGAGAACTATGGAGAATGGCACCCCTAGAGGAATGGCCCCATAATTTTGTACACACACTATAGAACATCCCAACAAACTGGTACATGGACCAATAAGTACGTAGAGGAACTACGAGTTGGGAAGTACTACAACAAAACTTTATAGTCAATTTCTCATTTGAGCATGAGAACCCCAACATAGATACAACATTCCAACAAATAAGAGGGGTGTTATTCATTAAGGAACATGAATTTGAAATCATGACAGAAGAACAACAATAGAACAGATAGACGGTGAAAGAACTGATGCCATGTTACCATGTGCAAGAAGAAGGAATAGATGAATACGACCCTCACAATATTTAGATTGAGGAAGTTGAGGGAGAAAGAGAAGTGGAAGGCCCACCCCTAGAATCAAAAATAATTGATGCACCACTCAAGGTGAAAAAATTGAACATTGGGATAGTTGAGAATCCCAAAATGGCCAGCATTGGGGATTATTGGGACGAACAAATAGTCGAAAGGATAACAAAGTTACTGCATGAGTACAGTGACCTGTTCCCAGTGAACTTCACAGAAATGAAGGGTATTGAAGGAGAAATTGGAGAGATGAATATCCCTCTCAAACTGGAGGCAATACCTATCAGATAGAGGCCTTACAGATTGAGCACCATATACAAGAAGAAAGTAAGAGCAGAAATCGACAGAATGCTGGAAGCAGGAATCATAGAACCTGTAGATGAATCTGAATGGATAATTCCCATAGTAGTTCATGAGAAGGATAAAGGAGGCATAAGAATCTGTGTAGACCTAAGAAAGATCAATAATGCTTGCCTACATGACCCATTCCCTACACCCTTTACAGATGAAGTCCTAGAAAATGTGGGATGTCAGGAAGCAAACTCATTCACTGATAGATTCTCAATCTACCTCCAAATCAAGATAGCACTAGAAGACCAGTACAAGACTACCTTTGCAATAGAATGGGGATGCTACCAGTACACAGTCATGCCTTTTGGACTGAAGAATGCACCAACAATTTTTTCCAGAGTAGTCATTTCTTCCTTCAAAGAATTAATCCATCAGTTTCTAGAGGTATATTTGGATGATTGGACATTGTACAACCTGTTGAAGGATCATGTAGAGGTGTTGAGGATGACATTATTAAGATGAAGACAATGCCAAATATCCTTTAACATTTATAAATGTGTATTTGGAACACCCTTTGGAATTTTGTTGGGCCACATAGTATGCAGACAAGACTTGATTGTGGATCCTACCAAAATTGCATTCATTGTGAACTTACCACCACCAAAATCAGTGCACTAGTTGAGGGCCACATTGGGAGATTCAAGATACTACAGAAAATTTATAAAGGGGTATTCTCGAATCACTACACCGATGGAGAAATTGCTCAAGAAGGATACTAATTTTCAGTGGACTGAGGAAAGTCAGTGCGGATTGGACACCTTGAAGGAGAATATGGTGACATCACCCATCTTAGTCTTTCCATATTGGGAGAAGACATTACATGTACACATAGATGCATCAGCCATAGACCCGGGAGCTATTTTGGTGTAGCCAAGAGCATGACAATTGGATCATCCTATAGAATTTGCTAGCAGGAAACTGTCAGAATCGGAACAGAACTACAACACTACAGAGAGGGAAGGCCTAGCTATGGTCTACTCACTTCATAATTTCAGGCATTACCTACTTGGCAAACATTTTAAGATGTTCATAGATCATTCAACACTTAAGTACCTAGTCAACAAGCCAGTGTTGGGGGGGAAAATCTATCGATGGTTACTGTTGTTTCACGAATTTGACTTTGAAGTCATAGTTAAAACAGGGAGTCTAAATGCAGGACCCGATCACTTGTCAAGGGTCACCAATGGCGAGGAGCCTACAAATTTAGAGGATACCTTACCTGACGTGCAATTATTTTTAGTTCAGACTTTGGATGATTATTTTGATGACATTATTGAGTATTTAAGTATAGGGACTGCGCCATAGGAACTTAACACCACGTAGAGGAAAAATATATTTGTTTGAGAAACCAACCACCAGTTGATCTCCAGATACTTATATAAAATGGGGGCAGACAACATCTTGAGAATATGCGCACTAGAACACGAAAGGCCTAGGATACTGGTAGAATCCCATGAAGGAATCACGAGAGGACACTATGCAGGAAAAGATACTGCGCAGAAGGTACTGCACATGAGATTATGGTTTCCAACTATTCATAGAGATGCAAAGGAGTATTGTCAACAATGCGATGTTTTTCATAGGGTCGTCAAATTAAATAGACGGGATGAGATTCCCTTACATCCACAAGTGACGCTACAAGTGTTTGACAAATGGGATATCAATTTTGTTGGGCCAATGCACCCACCCACAAGAAGATCAAACGTGTGATACATTATCAAACCGATGAAATAACTCCCAAGATGAGTAGAGGCAACACCAATTAAATATTGCAGCATAGAGACAATAACACACTTCCTGTTCGAACATGTGCTCACCAGATTTGTATGTCTGAGGATTGTGATGAGTGACCAAGGAACTCACTTTATCAACAACACTATCAGAGATCTAATTGAAGAATTCAAGTTCCACCATCATAAAACTATGCCATACCATCCTCAAGGAAGGAGACCTAGTCCTACTGTTAGTGATATTTCTGGTAATGGGGGTAAAATGCTAAGAAATGGGTAAAAACCCACTTGTCCTAAGTTCTGAATGCAAATGCGTCTGTGGTAAACGACAAGGAAATATGGACAACATGATTTCGCGCGTCCAGATCAATAGCGTGCATCAGATTCCAGAGCCCCCCGCCTTTCTACCTTTAAGCGGAGCGGGGGGGGGTCC
>SNQJ01S0067415.1:36262-62677 GCA_010110895.2 Picea sitchensis | reverse complement strand
ATATCCCTTTCATCCACCAAGCCTATGGCCACCATGAATTTATCCCATATGCCTTCCCATATGGATTACCTCTACACAAGGGAGTCCATTCACTTCCAATGCAGTCCCTTAGTGCCCTCCTCTCTCAGTGCCAATTTCCTATCCAACCAACATCAAATTTGTGGCCCTCTCAACCAGGTCAGGTTAGGGTTTTCTCTACTTAAGTTCAGCATTGAGTCCACTCACAATTTTTTTATCTTCTCTTCCTTCTCATGGGTCATTTGCAACTCTCCCCCCTCTACATAATATATCTTTCCTTCCCAAAACTTCTCTCCTTCTCCAAGAAAGTTCATGATTTTCTTTCCTCATGTCAGAGAAATATGTGGGGTCACTTTTACGAAAAACAAGGTGGGTACTAGTCATAACGATGGATTTCATTCTTTAACTATCCTAGCCATATCTCCATGACTCCATTCATTGTGGGTGGTTAGCTACTCAACTACCAAACCCCCCTTCATTAATTGATTTTGGGAAATGGGAAAAAGAGGGAAAAGTAGCTTCAAGTTGAACTTTGGAAAAATGGCACTATGGATCTTAGGAAAGGTAATTACCCCTCTCTAGTTTCCACTCGTGGTGTCATGGTCAGTACTAGTGCTCCACCCTTTAGTTAGTTGTTCAACATTCTTCCATTAACAAAATATATTTACATTGTTTGAAAATGTCCATTTTAGTCTTATATTGGACAAATATACCTGTCGCAAGTCATGGTGACATGAAGTCATAGTTATAATTACAAACTGGGAGAAAAAGGGGCATTACACTTGTTGAGATACTAATGGTCACTAAGGAATAAAGTTGTCGCTTTATTGAGCACCCCTCAACTAAACCTCATGAGTGACTGAATTTGTGGCCTACCCTCATGGCAATGTGCAACCTCTAAGTAAAAGTGTCACTAGTTTTTCGACCCGGGTCACAAAAAAGGAGTGCTAGTAGGTGGAAATAGGAATGTTGTTCCTCCTCTCCTAATGGTACCTCATACAATTCCATACAACCCTTTTACCCATATGTGGACCAATCGACAATCATGTCGTCTATTCCTACACACACTACAATTAATGCATCAAATAATTCCATAATCAAAATCAAAGCATAAAATTAATCATATAACATGGTACCCTAATTTAATCCATAGTCCAATAGGATGTTGACACAATCCGATGTGAATATACACATGTGGTTTCTTGTCACACAAGGCAGACCATTAATAGAATTTGCAATTTAATGTATCCAACATTTTCATTTTAATGTGTCACAACCATATGAATCGAAAACATCAATTATGTCACATCAATGCACATATAATTCATCCATGTTATCATATAAACATTTAAATGAACTCATTTAAAATCATAATTTAAAAACAATTAGATAATTAAAAGTTTGAGTTCCAACATCAAAGTACAAGTTTATAAACCAGGTCATTTATAAACAATGCTCTCAAATAATAAGATATAGTCAATGAAAAAAGTACGAACAAATGGGGCACTACATTTTGTTTGGAGGGAGGATGTAGAATTTCATTTTTTTCCACTCCTTATACACACTTTCTTAAATCAACAATAGAATAAATATTGTTCCTCCATTGCTTATCTCATTTCTTGATTCCCTACATCTGCCCTTTTATTTGTAGTTGTTGTTACTTACTAGCAAAAGTTGCATCAACACATAATGGAAATGCCCTTAGCCAATAATGGCATCGGTTTATTGTTCAATGGCTCTATTGAGCTCCAACCATTCCTCATATTTATTAAGATTATCCCTGTCAACTCAACAAAATCAACATTCCACTAGTATCATCTTTCTACTTCTAATGAAATACACCAACATCGGACTTTACTTCCATCTTCATACAATACCCATGTGGCATATGGAGATATCTAACAAGGCTATGTCATCAAACTCACAAAATGCACCTGTAGAGTTATTCAACATTCCACATAAGATGTGCTCTTGCTTCCCTTCTGTGCATAATTACCTTCTTTTTTCTTCCTGTGCACCCTAATCTCATTTTCTCTTTTCTAGCTAACTTCTCTGATGTAGAACTATTAAAGTAACCAAACTTGAAGTTGTCCATCACAATATTGATTTAATCGAGGACTTTTAGAATAGTGCAACTTCCAATGTGGTTCTTCATCGACCCAAATCCCTTGCTCAACCACCCCATTCCTTTAGTTGGATTGTCTTCCTTGAAAAATCCAATAACTACTTACACATCAACTATTATTTTATTGAGAGCACTCAACCCCTATCATAAATATTGTTCCATGAATGGTAGAGCACTCACAAAGACAACTCTCTAGGAGCACAACAATCAAAGAGGACCTGAGAAAGTCTTTGTATTTGACTTCATTAATTATGATGGAGAAGAGATGCATGTCTTTGCTTTTAATAATTTAGCAAATTCCTTATATGATCAAATTCACCTTGGAGGGGTGTACATTGTCTCTAACAACATAGTCAAGGTATAGAATATGAATTACAACCATTTGAACAACCAATGGGAATTATTTTTGGTTGTTGCATCTTGGAAGATGTTCCTATAATTCCTTTGCATTGATTTCACTTCAAAAAAATTAGTGAAATCAAATATGCAACCCTCAATTCCATGGTTGACATTATTGGTGTGGTTAGCTCTACTTCCCCTACATCCACTATTTGTAGAAGATATGGGTCAAAAACTCTTAGTTTGAAGGACATGTTAGGGTACATTATTAATGTCACCATGTGGGTAGAACATTATTACTCGGAAGGTAGGAAACTTGTTGATTTGTGCTCTTCATAAACTCCACTAGTCATTGCACTCAAAGGAGCTCTTATGGTTGAGTTTAATGGAAGGACCATAGGAATTATCTCCAACAACATTCTTCATATAAACTTATAAACCTAGATATCGAAGAAACACATCAACTAAAATCATGGCATCATGAAAAAAGTTTTAATGCTTCTTCCCCGTCGTTGAGTGGAAAATATATTGGTGTTTCTAGTCATCTCCACAAAAATAAAATAATTGTTGATCTGAATAGCATGTGGGCCTTCGAGAAATTAGATTGGATTGTGTTTTGTGCTACTATAACACATACTAACATGGAGTATTTCTACTTCCTTGCATGTCCTCTGTCTGTTGATGTTATCCAACGCTGAAAAAAGTTGTTAAAAAATCTAGCAACATATGGCATTGCACAAAATGCAATGAAAACTTCCTATAATGTGACCATACGTATATACTTAAACTTCAACTTCAAGATCACTTTGGCCAACTAAATCCCCACATAGCTTTTGATGATGCTACAACTCAACTCATATGGATCACAATAAAAAATCTATATATACTTTCCACTGAACTAGACAACATCAAAGGAATTGTGTTGGCACCTAAATTTTTTGGTAAGTTGTGCATGTGCACATATCAGCATTGCACGCACACATCACTTTTGCACACATGTATCAACAGCTACGCAACATAAGGAAGAATACATGTGCTCCAACCAAGTTTTGTATTGCGTGCAAAAGATCATAAAGATAACGCATGCAAGATGAGTCAAGAGAAGATCTTCATGAATCTTCCCAAGTAATGAATGAAGACAACACGAGAGATCATGGGGCAGATGATGGATAAGTTGGCAAGTTTGTTAGGATTTCCACACTCCAAGGAGGTTATATGGGATTCATGTGGACACAAGAATCTTGTGGAACTGGTGATCACTTGAGAGATTGGATCAGAGAAGAAAGATAGAGAGTGTCAGAGCAAAGTAACAGAGGAAGGAAAAAAGAGGACAATCCAATTTTAGAGAAGGGATATCTGTCTGAGTTTTGTAACAATCCATTATAATTTTTGTATGAATTTTGTTTGAGTTTTGCAATAGTTTTGTGTAAGTTTGGAAAAAAAATTGATTAGATTTTGTAATGAAGTTAGTCGGTAGTGTAGAGAATGAGAAGAGAGCGCATGGTGCAGTGTAGTCTATAATGTAGTTCCATGTAGAATGAATCAAAGTACCTAGAGCGTGAATTCCTATGTAATGTGAATCTGGTTTTGTATGCATTATGAGGATTAATGAAGACAATATAAAGCTACATTTCTCTCTGTTAATGAATATGTGTGTTCTGAGTTAAATGGATGGTTGTGTTAATGTTTTATGTTGTTTCTCTATTAATGGGTTATGATTGAATGAATGAACGATAGCTTGAGTGGCTTCCCTGTCTGATTTATCCTTTCATATATAACACAAGACCATATGGTCTCTGTGATTCTCATGGTGTCTCGAGTGAGACCTTCTTCTATCCTCGACTGAAGATTGATATGTCGATGCCTTGGGATTTTGTTGGTCAACTCTGGATGAACCCTAGGTCGTCAACCCCCTAGTGTTAGGAAGGATGCACGTAAGTGAGCCAACAAATGGTTATGTTGCCATGACCTAAAGGTTTTGCATTGCACGATGAAGGGAGAGAATGAGGTAGAATCCATCTTGGGAGGAAATACAAGACTATTTATCTGCAAAGGAAGATGAGTTTGCATGATGCGAGACCAAGGGTCTTATAACCAACATGGAACATTGGAAAGAAAGGTATATCTACAACGATTTACATGATATTTTCTTTGTTGAGTTTCCATGTTTGTTGTATGATTGGATAAAGAGGAAAATTTCCATTAACATTGCTATGAGAGTTCAAGGACCACTAGTATGGGACCAAACTATAGTCGATAGATTGAAAGTGGTGCATAACAAGTGGGGTCGAGCAATCGAATTCTGGTTTTCCTGAGTAAAGGAGGGATACATTATTAAGTTCAACATTGAATACAATGATTCTTTTAGTGAGGTTGGAAGAAATTTTGTTGAAGGTCCTCGAAAGAGACTATTAGAAGAAATTCCTCTATGGATCAAAATGTTGTTCGTAGAGAAAGGAATGATACGTGTGGAGCTATATATGATGGTTGATTATACCTCCTCACGCCGAGGGGGTATTAAAAGAAGGGGGGCGAGAGAGAGAGAATATGGATCCCATTGAGTGGATCCAGAAGATGTTGAGATGAGGTGAGGAGAGAATGGACCCAGAGGAGCAGAGGAGAGAAAGGGTCAAAAGATACGGAAGAAGAGTTGAGCTGAGGAGGAAAGAAGAACAAAGGAGTCGAAATAAAATAGTAAGGTGTGAAAGACAAGGGGTCAGATATGGAATGAATAGGAAGGAGACTGCAACAAGAGTATGTGTGGGAAAGAGTGTTGTGTTAGAGAGGAGCACAATAGGAGATAGGTCGTCGAAGAGATGTGGCATTAGGAGTAGGGTATCCAGTGAAGATACTGGGAGTAGTGGTAGTTGGGTCAGATAAGATGAAGTCCAATCCTCTTAGTTGTTTAGAGATGTTGCAACTTTAGAGGAAGATGAGGTGCATAGTAGAGGCACTGATGTGAGGGAAGATGGAAAAGAACCCCTCTAAGGAGGGGAGAAGGCTTTAGCTATAGTAAATCATCTTGCACGGCTATTGGTAGGAATCTCAATGGGATTTGTAATACCCTTAGGCTGAACACCAAATGTAAATGTGTGTGTGTGTGTGTGTGTGTGTGTGTGTGTGTATATATATAATCTGGTGAGTTGTTGGAATCAAGTCTTGGATTTGGTTTTGTGTGCACATTCCATAGTTTAGTGATTGCACGAGGATTGTGCATCAAACAAAGAATGCACACATTATATAGTGTAGCGTGCACTTTTGTAAGTGTGTGAGGATGGTGCACCAAAAGAAGAGTGTGCACATTTTAGAGTTTTGCGCACATTGGATTAAGCGCACAGTTTTGAGGCCAGAGAGCCTTTTTATATATGTTGTGTTTAAAGGTTGGTGAGCCTGGATGAAAAATTCTAGTGCGCTAGTATTGTAAATGTAATCACCCTTAAGATTTTTAATATAACCACATCACTGCGTGCAAACTCAACTCAGACAAAAAAGAGACGAGGGATAAACTGCATGGAAAAAGGAAAAAGGGGAAGCTTAAGTCAAGGGAATATTTTATTAATATTTCCAGAAGTTTAATTTATGGATATGTATTTATCCTAAGTTATTGAGGGCAGGGAACAAGTCACCAAGTGGCTAAAGCTACTTCTAAAGGTGACAAGTGTCAAGTTGAAGGCATGCAATATATATTGTCGGCCTTGGTGTAATTCGGGGGAGAATCACTCATTTGGGGAATCATTCAAACGATATTCCTCTGTTAAGGAATACATATTTTGTTGTAACTTACTGTCATTTTTCTTAACCTTGTGCTTGGGAAGGCTTGTTTATTGTCAAAGAGGTGGGTTTTCATGCCCGTGAGCACTCTATCCAAGTGAGAGTTTGTTGGGAATTGTTCCTTGGTGCGTTGGGCATTAGATACAAGGCTCTGAGAGTTTCTATCCATCCTGTTGTTGAAGCCATAGAAGGGAAGTGGGGAATCTGAAGGACTGTTGAGTAGAGAAGGGGCACACTTCCTGGGGTGGGACAGGCATGTGGGGAATGAGGGACTGTAGGCTAGTTGTAGCAGTCGGCACCTTGGACCAAGTCTTTTGTTGAATATCAAACCATATTATGACAATAGGAACCCTTTTTCCTGTGGAGTTTAAGACCAACTCAAGGGTGACTTGTCATTTAAATATTATGAGCGAAAAAGTCTATGGCTAGGAGGAATGTCTGAGTCCTGCATGCAGTTGGTGACTTTTCATAAGAGATAAGAGTTCTTCATAGGCTTGTTTAATTACTATGGGCGCTAATGTTATATTTTAAATGGGTTTATCTTATGTATGAATTTGCATCTGCATATTGTGGTTAACTCTATGCAATGTTCTTATTCATGTATGCTACGATATATGTGGGCATGACAATTATAAGTATTTCTTGTTAGCTACATGCATGATGAATATGTATATTGTTGCTCATGAGAAGTATGACATTTATTAAGATTTTTTGTAAGTTAAACTTTGTGGTATGATTAGAAGATACCAAGGCATGGTATCAATCGCTGAGTGCAAAGTGAACCAGTTTGTGCACACAAAGTGATAAAATATGCATGCAACATTGGATTGATTGCACGCGCAATAGTATATTGTGTGCAGAGTGTTGCGTGCATAACAATATGTGTGTGTGTGTGTGTGTGTGTGTGTGTGTGTGTGTGTGTGTGTGTGTGTTATGAAGGGCTAAAGCATGCAGTCGTTTTGTGGCATTTATTCCGTTGTTATAATTGCATTAAAATAAGTATACTCATAGAGTGAGACTCAACACGAGTATGGGTGTCATACCTTAAGGTTGTGCGCATTTATTCTAATCTACTTGTAACATGGAGCGTTATAAGTAGTATCCACGCACTAGGAATTTTGGTGTATCACTATCGGTAGTGAGTCTGGGCTGCTACAAAGAATATCCAAGAGAAAAAAAGTTTAGATTGTGTGAAGTGGCCCATATTGGGAGGCTGGGGATGTTACATTATGGTATGAGAGCAATCGGTTCAACACTGGACTTTATGGGCCAGAGATTAGAGTGAAATAGACATGTGCATTAAGCATTGGTGTTGCACAGTGCATAGTTTATTTTGCATGAAATGCCATTGATGTGTGGTATAGAGTTGTGAGGCTCAAAAACAACAATGTGCAGGTGTACACACTAGACTTTGGTTGTTAAAAATCATCCAAAGAAAAAGAAAAAAAAGGATTCTAACAAATTGTGCATAGCTTTCATAAAAATGTCACATTAATTAATCTAAAAAATCTTGTTGACTACACTTTTTGCAGAATTAACAACAATTAGTTAAGGACAGATCAACGCAGAGATTAAAAGCATGGCAGGTGCACAGAGAACCTATAGTCAAGATGAATAAATGGAAAGGTTGTACGTTGGTATGGGTGTTGAAGGTACATAATCCAATGGACATAGGGAAGGCTTAGAAGAGAGCATGAACTTGGTAGAGACCATAAAAAGTTTGCAAAAGGACATCCAAAGTTATAAAGAAAATAACTACAGACTTATGAAATCCAAGGGGGAACAAGAAGGATTCAACATCAAGTTGCTACAAAGCTTGGATAGACTTGAGAAAAATATGAATAAGGTGACAGATACAAGTAGGTCAGGACAACACATATCTCATGATGAGGGAAGAAAAACAAAAAGTTTTGACAAGCATCTCCATCACTCTCCAAGATATTCAGTTGGGAGAGCATGCAGTAGTTTGAGTCCATCTCCTGTCATAAAGCATAAGACAAGGACTAGTCTGGACGAGCTACAAGGATAAATGAATAAAATCAAGCCTCCTACTTTTGATGGTGAGCATAAGAATGATGAGGATGCAAAGACTTGGTTGTTGGGTATGAGGAAATACTTCAAGTTGCATAATTACTCCTCATGGGTAGAAGGAATAATTTCCATTTATCATCTCAAGGGGAAAGCATCAATGTGGTGGGATTAGTATGTGCAAGTGCAACACATTGATGAGAAGAAGGTTACTTGGAGGGAATTCAAGCGATGTTTTGAAAAGAAATATTTAAGCAAGTACTACTATGATAGGAAAATGAATGAGTTCTTTGAACTCAAGCTTGGGAGCATGACCATAGATGAGTACGAAAGGAGATTTTTAGAGTTGTTGAAATATGTGACTTTTATCAAGGATGAACAGGTGAATATTCAAAGGTACCTGAGTGGGTTTCCATCATTTATTAGCGACAAGATACATTATGATGATACCAAGACATTGAAATAAACTATAAGTAGAGATAAATGTCTCTATGATCAACAAAGGGGAAGACCGACTTTCCAAAAGACTTGGGAAGACAAGATGAAAAGAAAGGTGGAACAGAGGAAGAAAGGGACTAAGCCACCATTTTTTAGAAATACTATGCAAGGACAACCAATTTCCAAGGAGCCCAGAATGACTAAGGAAATAGAAACAAGGCCAAGGCAACATCCAATGAAGTGTTGGGGTTGCGACGAAAATCATATGTTTAGAGATTACCCTCAAAGAGGTGAAAAAGCGACCACTATGCACATTGTACGACAAGTTGTGATAGTTGAAGACATGGGTAGAAGTGTACCTAAAATATATGTAGCCTTGGAAAACAAGCAAGTCGAGCTTCAATCACACATGACCGAGGTGGAAGGTAAGATTAATGATCAACCCATTGCTATTTTAATTGACTTTGGAGCTAGCCATAGTTATCTAGATACTAAAATGGTGGAAAGATTCAAATTGATGAGAAGCAAACTTGGAAAACCTTGGTTGGTGTTGTTAGGTACAGCGGAAAAAAGGAAAATTACTAAGATGGTTAAGGTATGTACTCCAATGGAAATGAATTGATTGTGCACAAAAGATGATTTGAATATCATACCTTTGGGATCGTATGATTGCCTCATTGGTATGGATTGGTTGGACCAACATCATGTTGTTCTAGACTATTATAATAAGGTATTTACTTACCTGGATGAGCAAGGAAATTTGAGAACATTTCAAGGCATTCCAAGAGTTGTGACTATCATACAAATTTCATCCTTGCAATTGACGAAAACCTACAGGAAAGGATGTCAAGTATTTGCAATGCACATGGAGGAGGCACCCGTGGGTAAAGTGTCAAGTGTTGAAGACTACATAGTACTAAAGAAATTCGAGGATGTATTTAAATAGATATTGTGGTTGCCACCAAAACAAGATATCGACTTCTCTATAAATATGATGCAGGGAATAGCTCTTGTGTCCAAGACTCCTAATAGGATGAGTACGCCATAATTGAAGCAGTTGCATATGCAAATTGAAGAGATTCTAAAGAAGCATTATATATGCCCAAGTGTGTCACCTTGGGGTGCACCAATTTTATTTGTGAAAAATAAGGATGGTACGCTGAGACTCTGCATCAACTTTAGGTAGTTGAATAAGGTAACATTGAAGAAAAAGTATCATTTGTCAAGGATAGATGACATATTTAATCAGTTGCAGGGCACACATATATTTTCCAAGATTGATCTCATATATGGATATCAACAAGTGAGAATAAAAGATAAAGATGTCAACAAGACTACCTTCAGAACAAGGTATGGTCATTACGAGTTTACAGTGGTGTCGTTTGGGTTGTCGGATGCACCAATTGTCTTCATGTGTTTAATGAATAGAGTTTTCAAAAGTTATTTAGATAAGTTTGTCATTGTGTTTTTGGATGACTTACTTATTTACTAAAAGTCTAAAGAATGAGAAACACTTGAGGATGGTGTTGCAGGTATTGAGGGAGCATTAGCTTTATGCAAAGCTAAGCAAGTGTTCAATTTACCATAGGTAGATTCATTACTTGAGTCATATCATTTCAGAGGGAGGAATAGTTGTGGATCCATCGAAGATAAAATCCATTGAGGAATGGCCAACACTAAGAAATTTTGTAGAAGTGAGATCCTTTATGGGACTTGCAAGTTATTACAGAAAGTTCATTGAAGGATTCTCAAATATTGTGCATCCAATTACATATTTGCAAAAGAAAGGTGTGTGATTTGAATGGACTCTTGATTGTGCAAGGAGTTTTCAGCACTTGAAGAGTTTGTTGACAAGTGCGTCAATTTTGAGAATTGTTGATCTGTCAGAAATTAGAGACACTTCCACACTAAACCTAGTAGAGGAGAAGAAGAATTTAATCAAGAACGTAAATGACAAAGCAATCACACAATACACAGATATTTTACCCTGGAACCCAAACCGGGAAAACCAACATTCCCTGAGCATTCTGCCCCCTTGTTGTCTTATTCATTTTGAATAAAAGGTTACATTTCTAACCTTGGTGAACACCTAAGACACAATCGATGTCATACCTTCTTGTGTGCGCAATAATAACCATGTATCCAATCTGGCTTACATCTTTATGACCAACAACCTACATCTTAGGATTACTCTAAAGACATTTATTAATTCATTATCATATTTTGTATTAGTCTTTATGGACTTACAACACGCATATTTATAGGATTTACAATAGGAAAAACCCTAAAGACTTGGCACCAAAAAATGGTTACAGATCCATGCAGATCGTTGGCTACAAATCCTACAAATCTCGGGATTATATTACAATCGAATCCAATTCATATTACCAGTCAGCTACCAGTCGTCCTTCATTCGGTCTTCAGTCAGTCGCCACACATCCACCTATTGACCTCTTGTCGATTGACCTCTTCCACTTGTTGTCGATGCCTTTACCATGTCAAACTGCCTCGAACTTCGACTTTGACTTTACCTGATCGACCAACCTCTACCTTCGACTTATTATCGATCCACCTTGACTTTGACCGTTAGTCGATTCGCCTCGACTATACTTTCACTGCAAAGAATATAACAACCCAACATTCTCCCACTTATTGTCTTCTTTGTTGAAATAGGAGATTCCTGAACTTTCGTTCATAGACCCAAGGCAACAATTCCCATTGCCTCTCTGCACCAAGAGAACTTCAAAACACTCACAGACTTGGTCAACGAGTCTATTATGTTTTCCAACGTGTCTACTTTCTCCAGCAGCACCTTGTTACTTTCCACCATGTTTCTTACAAAATGGTATTATACATCAATGTGCTTAGTCTTCGAATGATAAGCAGGGTTCTTTGCCAGAAATATTGTGCTTTGATTGTCACAACTACCTTCATATCTCTTTGCTCAAACCCGATTCTTAAACACAAACTTTGCAGCCATACTACTTCTTTGCTTCCATGAGTGGTCGCCATGTATTCAACTTATGTTGTTGAAAATGTTATGACTGCATGTCACTTATTCATCCAGCTTATTGCTCCACCAAACATATTGAAGAAATATTCGTTGGTTGACCTCCATCGATCCAGATCTCCGGCCCAGTCGGCGTTGACAATGCCATGTACATTTAGTTTATCATTGTCATCTCTAGGTCTTCCTTGGTAGCATATAGTATAATCCTTTATGCCACACAAATACATGAATACTCATTTGACAGTTATCAAATGCTCCTTTCCAAGTGTTGACATGTACCTGCTCAACACTCCCACTACATGGGAAATGTTTGGTTGAGTGCATACCATCGCATACATTAGACTACCAACAACACTTGCATAGGGAACACGTGTCATGTCCTCTATTTCTTCCTATTTCTTTGGACATTGTTCAGCAGTAAACATTGCTCCCACCGGAATTGGCACCTTCACTGGTTTGCAATCATGCATGTTGAACCGTTTCATAACTATTTCAATATACTTTGTTTGATTCAACCAGAGCTTTCTAGTGGCTCAATCTCTCTTAGTCTTCATTCCTAGAATGAAGTTAGTTGCATCGATATATTTCATGTCAAACTTGCAGGATAATTGCTTCTTCACATCCTTTATTGCATCCATGTTGTTTCCAATCAACAACATTTCATCGACATACAAAACTACATATATGAAATGCCCACCTTCTTCCTTGGAATATATGCAGTGATCAGCTTTTCTTCTCACAAATCCAAAACAAAGGATGTATGTGTCAAAATTATGGTACCACATCCATGGTGATTTATTTAAACTATAGAAGGACCTTTTCAGTTTGCACACCAACCTTTACTATGAATCATTTAGGTTGTTTCATGTAGATTTCTTCTTCTAGGTCCCCATGTAGAAACGTTATCTTCACATCCATCTGTTCTATTTCCAGATTGAATGTTGCAACCAGAGACATGAATACTCTAATGGAAGTTAGTTTTGCAACAGGGGAAAAAATATCACCGAAGTCAACTCCCTCGACTTGGGAATAACCTTTCACTACCAGTCGAGCTTTGAATTTCTCGACTAGTCCTACGACATTCATCTTCTTCTTAAATACCCATTTGCTATCGATGATATTTCTTCCACTAGGTAACTTGATTAAATCCCACATCTCATTCTTATGTAAGGATTCCATCTCTTCAACCATGACGTCCTTCCATATTTTACCCTCCGCTGAGTCGATTGCCTCACCGACCAACTTGGGCTCATCGTCGATGGCAATTAGCATGAATGTGGAATGAAATTCGGGCGGACTATACCTTTTGACTAGTTTTCTTACTCTTTCTGACCTCGTTACCACTGAAGTCTGTTGTTCCACCTCTTCCTCATATTCATTCAACTCATCTGAATCATTTTCTTCGTTCCTCAGCTAAAATCGCACCGTCTTAGGATTATTCTTGGTATGAACAACTTCTTCAGGATCAGACTTACCTCTGACTTCTCTGAAGACCACATCTGATTGTACATTGTTCTCCTTGATGCAAGATCTCAGAGCTTATATCCTTTCATTCCTTCTTTGTATCCAATGAAAAAACACTTAACTGCCTTCTTGTCCAGCTTGCTCCTCTTTTCTTTGGGAACATGTACAAATGCATCATAGCCAAATACTTTTAGATGTGAATCTAAAGGCTTATTACCCGACCATGCCTCATGTGGAATCATGTCGACTAGGTCTGATGAAGAAGACATATTCACCAGATATCTTGCATTTTCGACTGCCTCCGCCCATAATTATTATGCGAGCCCAACACCACTTAGCATGCTCCTTGCCTTATCCATCAATGTTTTGTTCATTCTTTCGGCAACTCCATTTTGTGTTGGCGTATATGGTGTGGTATTTTGGGGTGTTATGCCACATTGCTTACAGAGCTGATCAAATTCTTTTCCACAGAATTCACCACCGTTGTCAATCCTCAACTCTTTAATCCTTTTCTCTGTCTAGTTTTCCACAAGAGATTTAAATTCCTTAAATCTCTCAAAAACCTCTTATTTCTTCCTTGGGAAATATATCCATGTCTTCCTGGAAAAATTATCTAAGAAGGAGACATAATACAAGGATCCACCAAGTGAAGGCATTGTAACCGGGCCAAACACATCACTATGCATCAATTATAGAATCCCATTTTCCCTTGTCACTCCAGATGGAAACCTCACCCGACTTTGTTTTCCATATATGCAATGTTGACAAAAGTCGACTTCTAAACCACATTCAGTAAAACCTTCAACCATATCTTTGTTGTGCATAGCTTGCAATCCTTTTTTCTCCAATGTGTCCCATCCTCTAATGCCATAGCATGGTCATTTCAATTTTATCATGTCATGTCAAGTCGATTTGTACTGACTCAGCCCGAGTCTGGTCGAGTTGAGTCAAAGTTGAGTCGACTTCAGGAGCAACGATGTTGTTGCATCCAGTTGAGTTGCAATTCCCTAACAACTTGTATAAGGTTCCAATCCCAATTCCTTTCATTAAGACCATATCACCTCTGAACATCTTGCACAAATCCTTCTAAAACAAAGTATGCACTCCAACATCACTCATCTTACTGACAGATATTAGGTTTCTTTCCAAACCTACAATTTGCAGCACACCTGGAAGGGTTCTTTTCCTCCCATCCTGCAGTATTAGTCGAACTCTTCCTTGTCCAACAATTTTGGTTGTCGAGTTGTCCCCCAAAAACACATCACCTCCATCATATCATTCATACTCGTAGAACCATTCTCTATGTGGTGTTATATGATAGGATGCTCCTGAGTTGATTAAAAAAACACCTTGATCCGACTGTGTATTGGTTGACGCCAGGTACACATCACTTCCCTTACCCAGGATTGTCTTTCTCTCAGTTGACTGCTTCTCTTCGGATCGTGTACTAACTTCCATCACCCTTGACTTATAGTCCTTTTTTGTAATTCCCAACTTTACCACATTTCCAACATCTTCTTTTCAATTGAACCGAGGATTTAGATCTACCCTTCGACTTAGACTTTGTACTAGATAATTTTCCTTTATCTTTGGTCGATCCTTTCATGTTCTTTATTATCGTTTCTTCTGACATCCGAGAAGCAACCACATCTTCTAGTGCTAGTGTTTTTGTATTACTCCTTAAACCCACGACTAATATATCCCAGGATTCTGACAAAGAACATAATAGGCTTATAGACTTATCCTCCTCGGTGATTTTAATATCCATAGATGATAACCGGCTTAAAATGGTGTTGAAAGAATTTAAATGCTCGGTCACTGAACTGCCATCACTCATTCTTAGAAGATACAGTTTCTTTCTGAGAAACAACTTATTTACCATAGATTTCGACTGGTATAAGCTTCCCAGCTTATCCCATAGTTTCTTGGCTGAATATTCACTTGAGACATTCAGCAGTACCGAATCTACAAGGAAAAGTCAAATCGTACTTCTTGCTCTTCTTTCGAGGTTATCCCATTCTTCCGTCCACATGCCTGTTGGTTGGGTACTTGGGTAGACCGCTATCCATTGTTATCGATCTACAAGAAGATCTTCCATTTTAAGCTTTCAAAGCTCAAAATTCTGGCCATTGAATTTTTCTATCTCTATTCTTGAACTGCTCGCCATTCTTTACCACGATCTTTAACACAATTTATGACTTACAACTCCTACTATACCTAGGGTTTAGTTCTCAAATTCAAGATTGGTAAATCAAGGTTTGATACACTCTTCAAAGAACACAGCTCTGATCGAACCTAAGCTCTAACACCACATGTCAGGAAATGAGAGACACTTCCAAACTAAACTTAGAAGAGGTGAAGAAGAATTTAATCAAGAACGTAAATGACAAAGAAATCACACAGTACACAAAGATCATACCCTGAAAAACCAACATTCCTTGAGAATTCTACTCTCTTATTTTCTTATTCATTCTGAATAAAAAGTTGCATGTCTAACCTTGGTCCACACCTATTACACAATCGACATCATACCTTCTTGTATGTGAAAGAACAAACCCGTAGCCAATTTGGCTTACATCTGTATGACCAACAACGTACATCTTAATATTACTCTAAAGACATTTATTAATTCATTATCATATTTTGCATTAGCCTTTACGGCCTTGCAACACGCCTCTTTATAGGCTTTACAACAGGAAAAACCCTAAAGACTTGGCGCCCAAAAATAGTTACATATCCACGTAGATCATTAGTTACAAATCCCACAAATCTCAAGATTCTATTACAATTGACTCCAAGGAATATTACCAGACAGCTACCAATTGGCCTTCAATCGGTCTTCAGTCAATCTCCACACATCTGCCTGTTGACCTCTTGTTGGTTGGCATCTTTGACTTTCTTCTGATGCCTTTACCATGTCGAATTGCCTCGACCTTCGACTTCGACTTTACCCGGTCGACTAACCTCGACCTTCGACTTGTTGTCGATCCACCTCAACCTTCGACTTGTTGTCGATCCACCTCAACTTCGACCGTTAGTCCATTCACCTCGACTAGAATTTCACTGCAAAGAATATAAAAACCCAACACGATCATGATGTAGACTTTGTTGTGTGCACGAATGCATGCAAGGAAGGACTCAATGGAGTCCCGATAGGAATGGACATGTGCATGCATGCCTTGAAGATGTTGTGGCATTATCTTATGGGTAAAATATTTGAGCTAAGGGAAAACCATAGTGGTCTGAAATATCTGTTTGGACAACCAAGTTTAAATTCCAGACAAAGCATGTGGTTAGAGTTCCTCAATGAGTATGACTTTGATATAAAGCATATCATGGGAAAAGAGAACAAGGTGGTTTATGCACTCAGAAGGAGGGTGCATGAGATGCATTCTATAGATGTTAGCATGTAACAAACATATTTGTGCGATAAAATTTTAGAAGTTTCCAAATCAGATCCGCGTTATCTGGACATAAAGGCAAACTTACAACAAGGTATGTCACAACTGAAATTTGAAGGTTATAAGTTGAGAGAGGATAGGATCCTCATGTATAAACGTCAAGTCTATGTGCCAAATGATCAATAGTTGAAGAGATTTATATTGTTAGAGATGCATAATGTTCCTTATGTGGGAATCCAGATTACCAGAAGACAATTGTCACAGTCAAGAAGAAATATTGTTAGCCAGGTATGAAAAATGAAGTTGATGATTTTATTGCTAGATGTCTCAAATTTCAGAAGGTCAAGGCTGATTACAGACATCCAACTGGTTTGTTGCAGCCTTTGCCCATTCCTGAGTGGAAGTGGGAAGTTATAATGATGGATTTTATAACTAAGCATCCTAGATCATCCAAGCAACATGATTCTATTATGGTTGTGGTGGACAAGCTTTCTAAACTTGCCCATTTTATTTAAGTGAAGTCGGCGCACAAGGAAGCCAACATTCTTTAAATATACATGCGAGAAATTGCTAAATTGCATTGTATGCCTAAGGAAATTATGTCTGACAGATCCCAATTTCACTTCAAATTTTTGGAAGGGATTATTCAAAAGAATTGGGACAAGTCTGAACTTTAACGCAACATATCACCCTGAAATGGATGGACAAACAGAGAGGGTAAATCAGGTAATAGAAGATATGTTAAGGATGTATGTGATGGATAAGCCATCAAAATGGGAAGACTACTTGTATTTGGTAGATTTTGCTTACAACAATGGATATCAAGCATCTTTAAAGATGAGTCCATTTGAAGCAGTGTATGGTAGAAGGTGCAAAAGCATTGTATGGTAGAAGGTGCAACACACCTGTGAGTTGGGATAACCCAACATACCGCACAATAGTTGGGCCATATCTTCTCTAGGAAATGGAAGAGAAGATGGTAAAAATAAATCAAAATTTAAAAGTTGCCCAAGACAAACAGAAAACCTACACAAATAAAGGCCGAACTTTTAGAGAATTTAAAGTGGGTGACAATGTGTTCCTAAAAGTAAAAGCAATATGAAGTTCTCTGAAGTTGGGGAATTTCTCTAAGCTAGCAACATGATATTGTGGGCCATTTGAAATCCTAGAGAGGATTGGTTATGTCGCATATATGTTGGCTCTACCATCATCCTTGAGTATTCATGATGTAACTATGTTTCTTTACTTAAAAAGTATGTACATGATGCTAATCATGCCATTGATTGCAATGTGATTTAGGTGGAGCAAGAGGGTGACTTATGAGTTCAACCAGTGCACATATTGGATCGAAAAGTCAAAACATTCTGGAATCACGCAGTAGAACTGGTCAAGATCCAGTGGCCCTGTTACGGTCCTAAGGATGCAACCTGGGAACATGAGGATGTTATGCGAGCAGAGTATCCATATCTCTTTGAAGACTTTTCAAAGTTTTGAGTATACATGTGTATGTAATGCACTGAGGACTATGCATAAATAAGGGGGAGGGGAATGTAATAGCCTAGGTCGAACCCCAAATGTGTGTGTGTGTGTGTGTATATATATATATATATATATATATATATATATATAAGGTGGTGAGTTTATGGCATCAAGTCTTGGATTTAGTTTTGTGCACGCATTCCATAGTTTGGTGATTGTGCGAGGATTGTGCATCAAATAAAGAACATGCACTTGTGTAAGTGTGTGAGGATGCAGGATCACCAAAATAAGAGTGCGCACAACTCAGAGTTTTGCACACATCAGATTAAGTGCGTAGTTTTGAGGCCAGAGAGCCTTTGTATATATGTTGTGTTCAAAGGCTGGTGAGCCTGGATGCAAAAGGTCAATGCGACTATATTGAAAATGTAATCACCCTCAATATTGTTAATATAACCACATCACTGCGTGCAAACTCAACTCATATGAAAAAGAGATGGGGGCTAAACTCCACGAAAAAAGGAAAAGGGGAAGCTTAAGTCAAGGGAATATTTTATAAATATTTCTGGAAGTTTAATTTATGGATATGTATTTATCCTAAGTTCCTGAGGGTAGGGAACGAGTTACCAAGCGGCTAAAGCTACTTTTGAAGGCGACGAGTGTCAATTTGAAGGCATGCAATATATATTGTTGGCCTTAGTGTAATTTGGGGGAGAATCACTCATTCGAGGAATCATTTAGATAGGATTCCTCTATGAAGGAATACGTATTTTGTTGTAACTTATTGTCATTTTGATTAACCCTATGCTTGGGAAGGCTTGTTTATTTTCGAAGAGGTGGGTTGTCAAGCCTGTGAGCACTCTCTCCAAGTGAGAGTTTCCTGGGAATTGTTCCCTGGTGCACTGGGAATTAGATATAGGGCTCTGAGACTTCCTGTCCAACATATTGTTGAAGCCCCGGAAGGGAAGTGGGGCAGCAAAAAGGATTGTTGAGCAAAGAAGGGGTACACTTCCTGGGGTGGGACAGACATGTGGGGAATGCGGGAATGTAGGCTAGTTGCAACATTCGTCACCTTGGACCAAGTCTTTTGTCGAATATCATACCATAGCCTAGTGATATGAACCATTTTTACTGTGGAGTTTAAGCCCAACTTGGGGGTGACCTATCGTTGAAAGATTATGAGCAAAAAAATTTATGGTTGGGAGGAACGTCTGAGTCCTGCACACAGTTGGTGACTTTTCATAAGAGATAAGTGTCCTTCATAAGCTTGTTTAATTACTATGTGCTCTAATGTTATATTTTAAATGGGTTTATCTTCTGAATGAATTTGCATCTGCATATTGTGGTTAACTCTATGCAATGTTACTGCATATATATATACACCATTGAGAAGTATGACAATTATTAAGAATTCTTGTAAGTTAAACTATGTGGTATGATTATTAGAAGATACCAAGGCATGGTATGAATCGCTAAGTGCACAGTGAAGCAATCTGTGCACACAAAGTGATAAAATATGTGTGTAGTATTGGACTGGTTGCATGGGTGGTAGTGTATTGTGTGCAGAGCATTGTATGCACAACAATATATATATGTGTTTTGAAGGGCTAAAGTGTGCAATAGTTTTGTGACATTTATTCTGTTGTTATAACTACAGTAAAAGAAGTGTACTCGTAGAGAAAGACTTGATACGATTATGGTCGTCGTACCTTAAGGTTGTGCACAATTATCTCGTTATACTTGTAACAAGGAGCGTTATAAGTAGTATCTGCGCACTAGGAATTTTGATGTAGCACTATCTAGTAGTGAGCCTGGGCTGCTACAAAGAATATCCAAGAGACAGAAGTTTAGATTGTGTGACGTGGTCTAGCTTGGGAGGTTGGGGATGTTACATAATCCCTCATCGAAGAGAATGAGAGAAGATGGAGGAACCCCCTCTTCGAACCATCCCCTTTGCACATTTGCGACCAAGAATAAAGAACAACAAATAATGTGGAGATAGGAGTAGAAGAAGAAAGAGTAGAAAAAGAAAGAAGAGAAGATACAAGTGAAGAAGAAGACGAAGTCAACAGTACTTCACAGGAAGAGTATCGGTACCAAGATCACCAACAACTAGTAGTCAGTCAGGAGAACACAACACTATATTGAGAATGGAAAATCAAGAAACAACACTAAGGCTACCCATGTTCCATGGGACAAGTAAGGACAATGAAGAGTAGCATTAGTTCATGTGTGAGGCTATCTAGTCTATGAAGAGGATCATAGATGAAGTGTCGAAGATCCCGCAGCTAGAGACCACTTTCAAAGACAGAGCTCTGAGGTCCTTGATAGATACGAGGTCTTTGATAGAAATTAAAATAGATCTGCTTAGGGAGTTTCATAAGCCTAATTTAGAATCGCAGTGCATCACTTAAATCAAAGAGATCAAGCAACATATTAGAGACTACGCATACTCTATTTTGTGAGTTATTCAAATCTATGGGGCATGATGTGAACAATTGTCGGTCACTTCAATTGATGCAAGACCACACTCATGATGCCTTATGGGTCTAGGAAGAGCAGAAAGGTGGCAATCAAGGAGGTGTAAAAAGAGGTGGATACCAAGGAGGTCTGAGAGGTGGATATGGATGAGGATATGGAAAAGGTGGAGGAATACCACCCATTTATTTTAATGATGGAAAGGTGGTCCATATTTCGAGATTATGTACCAAACTGTGTGCTCTCGATGGGCGTTGCTACAATACCGAGCATGCCACTGAAGATTGTCAAACTTGCTGAATAAGTGGGAAGAGAAGAAGATACACTGCAACATGGTAACTACATAGCTATGTGGCAATCAAAAGAAGGATGAGGAAGTTGATGTGTGGGTGGTAACCCGAGGAGGATTTAAAATGGGAATGGATTTAGAGCATGGAGAAATCTTGGGTCATAAAGTAGAAGGAAAGATCAGAAGAGTGGTGCAAGCCCCTCCCAAGTTTGCGCTGCGCAACAAAAGCAATTTATGCATGATGTGTAGAGGGATCTAAAGGGGGAGAGAGCACGTAAATAATTATATCATTTGATGCAAAGGTTGTTGGAGGAAGCTCAAGTGCGCGAGGAAGTACAATGTACAACACAACGATCTTTAGAGGAGGCCCAAGCCCGTGAAGAATTATTGTGCACTACACAGAAATAATTATAGGAAGATCATGTGCACAAAGAGATATAGTTTGCGGCTTAGAAGTCATTGAAAGAATCTTGTAGGAAGGAAGAGGTATGACAGGCCAAACAAAAAGCAATAGAGGAGCACATGCGTCAAGAGCCATGATGCATGACATGAGAAGAAGCATTGCGTAACACTGGTCTTGAAGAGCAAGTAGAAGATCAAATAAGTAACTTCTTGCGTTGTTGTTTGAAGTTGTTAAGTGATCCTCATGCTACAAAGAATTTGACTCACATGTTAACAAGATGTATGGGGGAAAAAGAAGAAACTATAGCAATCTCTTCCTCATTTCCAGAAAGAGATGTGTACCAGGTAAGAAAGCAGAAGCACAAGGGAAGAGATTTCAAGATGACAACTGAACTCGGAAGCTATGAGATGGATGGGGTCATGTTGGATATGGGATCCGATGTGAACATCCTACCAAATAAATCATGCGAGTTTATGGGAAGGCCTAACTTGGTGTGGTCCCCAATTCAACTCAAGTTGGATAATTAGTACAAAATCTATCCTATAGGCCAATTGGAATACGTCGAGGTGAACATTGAAGTGGTGAAGACTAAGACATATTTTGAGGTGATTAATGTTATGGATGACTCGGATCCTTACCCTACACTACTTGGTATTGAATGGGCCTTTGAAAATAATGCAGTGTTTAATTTGAAGAAAAGACAAATGTCCTTTGAAACAAATACTTTGTACGTGATTGTGCCAATAGATCTGAATGAAGGTGACATGTACAATTATCCTATGAACGAGGATGTGCAAAGCTCCATTATTGAGAACATTTATCAAATCACAAGGTGTAGATAGGATTACATCAATCCCATAGCAGATGAGGAGATGCGCTCGAGAAGTGTGCGATCATATGACACTGATTCAAAAGGTGTTATGGAGCGATGACATAACAAGTTATATGAAGTCTCTATGAGGAGGTGTGCATGGATTACAAAATCAATATGTTGGATTGGCTCCAAGTTGTGTGATGCACCGAGATTTTATGGTACAGGTCTAGTTGATACATTCTTTGCACATATGGAGAAAGTTATATCAGAAGATAACAAAAACAGGTGATGGACATAGTAGTTCGAGGAAACCCTACATGCCGGTGGGAAACACACTACGAGAACATACAAGACTAGTCACAGGTGGTCGAGTTCATCAAGGTCATATTCCATCCCATATATAAATTTGAATTAGTAAATATATATAAGGGCATTGAAGATCCTCAAGAGTATATTTGTTATTGTGAAAGATGCTCAATAACTAAGTGAATCCATCACATACAATGGGTCCATCGATTTGTCCACACAATGGACATGGTCCCTAGAAGCTGGTACATTCAGGAGGAAACTAGGAGGCAAACAATGGATTGGGGATGGGTAAGCAGGCGGTTTTGCACGACGTTCAGTTTCACGACAGAAACCCCTGCACAGAAAGAGGCCCTCTTGCAAATCAAAGATTTCATCTTTCGTCGTCAATTGAAGGGTGCCACACGAAGGTTGTTTGTGCCTATCACAAGCCTATGGAAAAATTGAAAGAGGTGATACATTGTTGGAAAATTGAAAGCAACAATGTCAACGAGGACGACCCCGATGGAATATAGATCAAAGAAACCAAGGGCGGGTGTGCGGTGGAAGGAAAGGCTTTAGATATGGTTGTGCCTGAATATGACTGACCGATTAAGATAAATAAATATAATATTTGGACCAAGGATGCACCAAAGATGGCCATCATCAAGGATTATTGGGACACAGAAACAATCACCCATGTGGTGGATTTGTTAAAGGAATATGAGGATATGTTTTCCCAAATCTTCTTGAAGATGAAGGGAATCACATGATCCCCTGGAGCCATGAAAATTCAGTTGAAACCGGATGTTAAACCAATAAAAAGAAGGTCATATCACCTCAACCCCAAATATAAGGAGAAGGTGTGTAAGGAGCTGGATCAGATGCTAGATGTTGGCATAATTGTTCCCATAGAAGAATAAGACTAGATTATCCCAATGGTGGTGCAACCAAAGAAGACATGTGACATAAGTATTTGTGTCGAACTATGCATCCTAAATGCAGCATGTGTACATCATCCATTCCCAACACCTTTTATCATTGAGGTACTAGAAAATTTGGGAGGATGAGAGGCCTACTCATTTACAGATGACTTCTCTGGATATCATCAAGTTTGAATTGTCGAAGAAGATCAATCCAAGACGACATTTGCGACAGAGTGGGAATATTTGCTTACATGATGATGCCCTTTGGGTTGAAGAATGCCCATGTAGTATTTTCTAGGATCATGGTTGCACATTCAAAGAATTTATTCACAAGTTCTTGGAAGTGTACCTGGATGACTAAACGATGTTTATCCTTTTAAAAGAACATATGCAAGATGTCGCCAGCTCCAAATTTCCTTAAATTTGAAGAAGTGTATTTTTGTGCATTGTTCAGGACGTTGCTAGGGCATGCGATATGCAAGGAAGGATTGTTGGTGGATCAAGCAAAAAATGTTGCGATACTAGACATGGTGGCTCCCACTTCATTCCGGGAGTTTCGTGTTATGTTGGGTCACACGGGTTATTATAGGCGGTTTACTCAAAGCTATGTGAAGATTGCCACACCACTCGATAAACTATTGTGCAAAGATACAAAGTACCTTTGGAAACATGAATGCTTAGGAATCATTGGATACACTGAAGAAGAAGTCAATAACTACATTGACCTTGGTCTTTCCAAACTGGTCCAAGATTTTCCATGTTCATGTATATGCATCATTCATTGCACTAGGAACAGTTCTTGTGCAAACTGATGAGGAGAATATCAACCATCCTATTCACTTTGCTAGCCACAAGCTATCTGATTCAGAAAATAATTATACCACGGCGGAGTGTGAGGGCTTGGCTATGGTATGTGCATTGTATTAGTCTCAACACTATTTGGTTTGCACTGCATTCAAGTTTTTCACTTATCATTCAACACTCAAATATTTGGTCAACAGGCTAGTGTTGGGGGGTAGAATATGTCAATGGATTTTTCTATTACAAGAGTTTGAGTTTGAATTAGTTGTTAAGCCAGGAAAAAATAATGTAGGCCCAGACCACCTTTCAAGGATTAATTCTGGGGAGGCAGGTCATAGCTTAGACGATGAGCTTCCTGATGCACATTTCTTTAGAGTAGAGGCAGTCCCAGGTCAAATGGTCGAGATCACTGGATTTCTCACAACAGGACAAGCACCGACTGATTATACACAAACCCAATGTCGCCAACTGGTGACCCACAGTGCATACTATCAATTGATCATTGGGAAATTATACAAGATTGGGGCCAACAAAATCTTGTGCATGTGTGTTTAATACCATGAGTTAGACCTGATTTTGTATGAGGCTTGTGAAGGCATTGTAGAAGGTCACAACGTTGGAAAAGCTACGACACAGAAGGTTTTGTGCATAATTTTATGGTTCTTGTCATTATTTGAATATGCCAAGGAATATTGTAAACGATGTAACGTCTATCAGTGCATTGAAAAGCCTTGTCGTAGAGATGAATTGTCATTATTCCCTATCACAACATTGGAGTTGTTTGATAAGTGGGCCATCGACTCCATGGGACCAATTAGTCCTCTAGTGCACCAGACAGGTGTGTGCTACATTATTACTACCACAGAATGTTTGACACGATGGTCAAAAGCGACGCCTGTCAAGGATTGTACTATAGAAACAATCACTCTCTTCATCTTTGAGAATGTGAGTACAAGGTTTGGATGCCTGAAGACATTGATGAGTGATCAAGACACACACTTCTCTAATGATACTATCTGTGATCTCACTCAAGAGTTCATGATACATCACCAAAAGAGAAGCACCTATCACCCACAAGCTAATGGTATAGTTGAAGCATTCAAAAAAAAATTAGAGCACACCCTAAACAAAGTTTGTAATGTGCAACATGATGACTAGGATCAATGTATTCCAATAGTACTATGGGCATATAGAACAACATGTAAGTGATTGACTAAGCATGATCCCTTTAGGTTGTTCTATGGCAAGGAAGTCATCATGCCACTAGAGTTCATTGTTCCAAGTTTGTGCATTATCATAGCCACTTGGATGTTTGATGAACAGACACTTCATCATCGGTTAGAGGACCTTATGGAGTTGGAAGAGGACTGTCTTATGGTGGGATTAAACCAAGTGGTTGAGAACCAGACACATAAATCATGGCATGACTGCAACATCTTCCACAAAATTTTCTAGCCAGGTTCTCTAGTGTTTCTATACAACAACAAATTTCTCAAACACCCTCGCAAGTTACACATGCACTGGTTGGGCCCATTTCGCCTAGTATACATCAGTGAGGTTGGAGAAACAAAGTTGGCCACACTACATGATCAACCACTCAAGGGACTCGTCAATGGAAGCCAGTTGAAGGTGTATTATGGCTTGCAGGGGTCGAATGCACTTTGAAGGATTCAACCAATAAAGGAGTTAGTGTAGTGTAGGCGTAGTGGAGCATAGGAGGTAGATAGAAAGGTATATGATTAACATCATTGCACCTTTATTAACAACACATGACACGTTCTAGTCACACAAGAGGACAAGACAAGTTGACAGGTTCGCAGATTTTCCATATTTTAGCCAGCGAGTGAAGTTATGAGCAGTGTACAACGTACTAGACAGGACATGGGGTTCACTTGGGACTGGTACGAGATACATGGTGCTTGGAAACACTAAAGGGTCAAGCAATATGATTCAACCATGTCATGTGATCTATATGCATAAATCATGTTACATTAAATTATCAACACAGGATTTTGTAGACTTGTGAAATGCAAGCACTGTATGTGCATAATTAGATTATTTGTAGTATGATTTACCTAAGATGCTTATGGAAAATAAATGAAGATAAATGAATTTAACTACATTACATCCAAGGAGTAATTCAATGAAGATATGCCTGCCTCCCTTACATCCAAGGAGTGACCGATAAGATTGCAAAAATCCAAAACAAAAAAGAGATTAAGACCTCCTTCAAACCACTCAAAACAATCAAACAAAATATGAGATCCGTAAAAGACAAAATCGACCCTCACAAAAGTAAAGGAATCTACAAAATAGAGTGCTCATGCGGAAAATGTTACATCGGTGAAA
>SNQJ01S0067415.1:22941-36212 GCA_010110895.2 Picea sitchensis | reverse complement strand
TAGGAATCATTGGATACACTTAAGAAGAAGTCAATAACTACGTTAACCTTGGTCTTTCCAGACTGGTCCAAGATTTTCCATGTTCATGTAGACGCGTCATTCATTGCACTAGGAATAGTTCTTGTGCAACCTGATGAGGAGAATATCAACCATCTTATTTACTTTGTCAGTCATAAGCTATTTGATTCAGAAAATAATTATACCATGGCGGAGTGTAAGGGCTTGGCTATGGTATATGCATTGTATTAGTCTCAACACTATTTGGTTTGCACCGCATTCAAGTTTTTCACTTATCATTCAACACTCAAATGTTTGGTCAACAAGCTAGTGTTGTGGGGTAGAATATGTCAATGGATTTTGTTGTTACAAGAGTTTGAGTTTGAAGTAGTTGTTAAGCCAGGAAAAAATAATGTAGGCCCGAACCACCTTTCAAGGATTGATTCTGGGGAGGCAGGTCATAGCTTAGACGATGAGCTTCCTGATGCACATCTCTTTAGAGTAGAGGCAATCCCAAGTCAACTGGCCGAGATCACTGGATTTCTCACAACAGGACAAGCATCGACTGATTATACACAAACCCAACGTCACCAACTGGTGACCCGTAGTGCATACTATCAATTGATCATTGGGAAATTATACAAGATTGGGGCCAACAAAATCGTGTGCATGTGTGTTTAATACCATGAGTTAGACCTGATTTTGTATGAGGCTTGTGAAGGCATTGCAGAAGGTCACAATGTTGGAAAATCTACGACGCAGAAGGTTTTGTGCATAGTTTTATGGTTCCTGTCATTATTTGAATATGCCAAGGAATATTGTAAACAATGTAACATCTGTCAGCGCATCAAAAAGCCTTGTCATAGAGATGAATTGTCATTGTTCCCTATCACAACATTGGAGTCGTTTGATAAGTGGGCCATCAACTTCATGGGACCAATCAGTCCTCTGGTGCACCGGACAGGTGTGTGCTACATTATTACTACCACAGAATGTTTGACACGATGGTCAAAAGCGACGCCTGTCAAGGATTGTTCTATAGAAACAATCACGCTCTTCATCTTTGAGAATGTGAGTATAAGGTTTGGATGCATGAAGACATTAATGAGTGATCAAGACACACACTTCTTTAATGATACTATTTGTGAGCTCACTCAAGAGTTCATGATACATCACGAAAAGAGCACTACCTATCACCCACAAGCTAATGGTATAGTTGAAGCATTCAAAAAAAAAGAGCACACCCTAAACAAAGTTTGTAATGTGCAACATGACGACTAGGATCAGTGTATTCCAATAGTACTATGGGCATATATAACAACATGTAAGTGATTGACTAAACACACTCCCTTTAGGTTGTTCTATGGCAAGGAAGTCATCGTGCCACTAGAGTTCATTGTTCCAAGTTTGTGCATTGTCGTAGCCACTCGGATGTCTGATGAACAATCACTTCATCACCTATTAGAGGAACTTATGGAGTTGGAAGAGGATGGTATTATGGTGGGATTAAACCAAGTGGTTGAGAAGCAGAGACATAAAGCATGGCATGACTGCAACCTCCTCCACAAAATTTTCCAGCCAGGTTCTCTAGTGTTTATATACAACAACAAATTTCTCAAACACCCTCGCAAGTTACACATGCACTGGTTGGGCCCATTTCACCTAGTATACATCAGTGAGGTTGGAGAAACAAAGTTGGCCACACTACATGGTCAACCACTCAAGGGACTCATCAATGGAAGCCAGTTGAAGGTGTATTATGGCTTGTAGGGGTCGAATGCACTTTGAAGGATTCAAGCAATAAAAGAGTTAGTGTAGTGTAAGCGTAGTGTAGCATAGGAGGTAGATAGAAAGGTATATGATTAACATCATTGCACCTTTATTAACAACACATGGGCGTTCTAGTCACACAAGAGGACAATACAAGTTGACAGGTCCGCAGATTTCCCATATTTTAGCCAGTGGGTGAAGTAACGTACCGGACAGGACATGGGGTTCACATGGGACTGGTACGAGATACATGGTGCTTGGAAACACTAAAGGGTCAAGCAATATGATTCAACAATGTCATGTGATCTATATGAATAAATCATGTTACATTAAATTATCAACCCAGGATTTTGTAGACTTGTGAAATGCAAGCACTATATGTGCATAATTAGATTATTTTTAGTATGATTTACCTAATATGCTTATGGAAAATAAATGAAGATAAATGAATTTAACTAATCACACAAGATTTCATCAATCAAAAGAAAACTAATTCAATCTTAGCAATAACCATGTACTTGAACACCACCATGCTTACTAAGACCTTCTTGTCACCAAGTTATCTTTTGATATGGATGATACTTTTTCTTTCCATGAATCATTACTCCTATTTTTAACAAGCTTTGATAAAAGAAACATACTTGCATAAATAAAATAAATTGTTCATGAAATCAAACTACAAAAACTAAATGAAAACATTTGAACTAAAAGACTACCATGATCTATTTAGAGTAAGGTCAATTCTCCCAAGAACAAGGTAGCAAACTACTCTACAACATTGTAAACTAAATCAAGACATAGAACTAAAGAATGACAAAATATGTGAAGACAAATGCTAAGAACTTTATTCTATTCCACCATAATCTAGACATATGCTCCAAGAGTCCCCCCTTTGCAACAGAGAGAGCATTCCTATATATACAAAAACTAAGATAACCAATAATAAATTCAGATCCACATATATCTCATGTGGTTGCTAATAATTAACAAGTAATATCTCTAAAAATATTCCCGCAAATTTCTCTAAAATATTTGATAACAAATCTTCCATGATTCTTCTCCATCTAAGATACTTGAGTGATCCTCCTAAATCTTCATCAAATCTTTAAGGTTTGAATGGGAAATTCAAATTTGAGGCTAAGTGGTAAAATTTGGTATTGTTTGAATTTCCAAAAATACCTACAAATATCACCAAACTCACCCAACCTTCAAGGATAAATAAAAACATGTTATTTTCCCAATATTTAATCATAAACTCACTTAAAATACTCAAATAAATGTATTGGAAAATCTTGAGCCGAATCCCACATATAAGCATAAAAATGGTCTCAATACAAGGTTACAGACAAGTGAAAATTATTAAAAGTCAAGGAAAAGGTTGGTAAAAAGATGGCATTTATGAGACTCAATAGGCCAGATCATACAAGTTCGGAGTACACAATTAGTTATGATGACACATTCCAAAAGGCACATCATCAGTACGACAGATCAATATTGTTATCAACAACACCATGGGAATCTGTAGTGGGTAAGTATTGTTATCTCAAAGATTAACATCAGACGACCACTGGCCAATTCACGACACACATTGCCAACCATCACCCTAGCTATTTATACACCCCACCAACGTCATTGTAGTAGGAGGGATCCTCCATTTCTCTGCAAATAGAACTCCCATTAGTTGTTAATTGAGCAGTACCTCAACCAATAGTGTCAGTTAATTCTAGAATTATAGTTCCTCAATGAAGTCCCAGATCCATGGCCATTTCCAACAGACGAATGGTTATGTATAGCTCTCAGTCCATGTAGCCAACCCAGAGTCCTACAGTTTCCTTCTCACATCGGTTGCAGAGTCATGTGCAACTACTGGGAAGGGAACCCATCTCACTATTCACTAGTGACATGCAGTCGACCACCACACAGTTCCCTGAACTGTGCTTCGAAGCTGTGGCAGTATGCCAACTATCTTAATTGGGAGTTGGTGAGCTTATCACCATGGATGATAACCTTTGTTGATGTTAGCAGCCCGATTCTTCAGACTGCCCCCTCCACCGGTTGTAGAGGTCCACGTATTCCTTCTTGTACACCTATTTGAACGAGAGAGGAGGATGACAGTGGTCGATTCCGATGGAGGATTCACTCGAGGCCAAATTCTCGTAGGTTCCCGAATAACTGGGCTAAGTTCTACCTATAGGGCTTGTCCTGGTTCAAGCTCAGATTGTTGGAGTGCATGTTGTATACCATCTACCATTCGCTTCTCCAGAAAGATCTCGGAAATAGAGAGTTCGAGAAGCTATATTAATGAGGCCTAAAACCATCTCTCGCCTTGGGGGCTACTTGACTCATTCCGGGACCAATGTCAGGTTGCAACTATAGCCTAGACAAATGATTTTCTCTTACTCAAGAGTGTCGAGCTGCAACTATAGCCTAGACAAATGATTTTCCCTTACTCAAAAGTGTTGGGTTGCAACTATAGCCTACACAAATTATTTTCTCTTACTCAAAACTAGATGCAACCACAACCTAGTTTGATGCTTTGGTCATAATTCAAGCACGAATGTTGCCACGACTATAGTTTGATGATTTTCTCTTACTCAAGCTTTGCACAGATATATCAGTTACTCTACTTCAGTAAAGTATCAATTCCACCCAGAAGTCAATCCATGAATAACACCATTTCCTTGAGGAAGAGCCAAATAATAATGTTGGGGGCTTGTTGGTGCCCAAGTTTTTGAGTAAGTAGCACATGCACACACATATCAGAGTTGCACACACACATTAGTTTTGTGCGCACATATCAACAGTTTCACAATGAAAGGAAGCAGGCGCACGTTCCAACCAAGTTGTGTATTGCGCGTAGAAGATTGAAAATATACCACATGCAAGATGAATCAAGAGAAGATCTTCAGGAATCTTCCTAAGCAATGAACGAAGATAACATGAGAGATTGTGGGGTAGATGATGGATGATCTTACAAGTTCGTTGGGATTGCCACACTCCAAGAAGGTTACGTGGGTTGCACACAAATAGAAGAAGCGTGTGGAACTGGCGATCACTTGAGAGAGTGGAGCAGAGAAGAAAGACAAAGAGCACCAAAGAAAAGTAGTAGAGGAAAAAATAAAGAGGACAGTCGAGTTATGGAGAAGGGAGAGGTATGCTTGAGTTTTGCAATAGTTATGTGTAAGTTTAGAAAAAGTACTAATTAGAGTCTGTAATGCAGCTAGTCAATAGTGTAGAGCATGAGCAAAGAGCGCATGGCACATTGTAATGCAGTTCTCTGTAGAATGAATCAAAGCGCCTAGAGTGTGAATTCATGTGTAATGTGAATATAGTTTTGTATGCATTATGAGGATTAATGAAGATAATATAAAGTTGCATTTCTCTCTATTAATGAATATGTGTGTTCTGAGTTAAATGGATGGTTGTGTTAATGGTTTATGTTGTTACTCTATTAATGGGTTATGATTGAATGAATGACTGATAGCACGAGTGGCTTCCTTGTCTGATTTATCCCTTCATATCCGACACAAGACTAGATGGTCTCTATGATTCTCATGGCGTCTTCGGTGAGACCTTCTTCGGTCCTTGACCAAAGATTGATATGTCGACACCTTGGGGTTTTGTTGGTCAACTCTAGATCAACCCCGGGTCATCAACCCCCTAGGTTAGGAAGGATGCACGTAAGTGGGCCAACAAATTGCTACCAAGGTTACATCTCGCTATTTCCTTTTCACATTATCAGTCAAGACAAAGAACTTCAATAGTGTTGAGTGACTAAAGGAAGTTGTCTTCGAGTCAAAGGAACTACCATATGACTCTACATGCAAGCTTGTCCTTGATGAAATAAAAAAAAATGGGTGCCCTGAGAAACAAGTTGCAAGACAATTGTAACCTTTGCTCTTCCAAACAAACTTGTCATGCAAATGCTTTATGGTTTCAACAACTCTTTCTTTTGTTATAAACACTCATATGTATTTTGTATTGACGTAGACTACCCCCTTCGGTACACCATTAAAGTTGTAGGCCTTTAGGTGCACTTGTTATGCATATTGACACCTATGTATTCTTCTTTGTCCTCATATTTTGTTACAAACATTTGTATATCATGCCTTTCAACTATCTCTAGTTGTACATTCCTTTCTTTCTCCATCTGTTAAGAAATTCAATTACATATCATGTAAATTATTCCATATATGCATGTACTCATATTTCATATGCATGTACCCTCATGTTACATCTTACATGTATATATTGTTTTGATTTGTTCACACTTTCAATATTCTATTTCATTTACTACTGGAGCACATTAATAGATGTGTTTTGCCTCGTTAACCTGTGTCTTGTTTTTTCAACTATGTATCACTTTACATGTACACAATTGACCAATCTAGACATATAGCACTTTGGTCACAAATCATGTAGAGTATTTCTTTTATGCACATACTCATTTTTGTTATGTACACTTCCTTTATGTTTTTTTGCAAATAACTACATCTATTGTTTCACGTGTATACTATCTAACATTTCCCCTTGCATCAATGGCACCTTGGGGTTTGCAAGGAACTTATTGTATTTAACTAGAAATGTTTTATGCCCATGGGAATGATGGTATAAATGCATGAAGGCATCTCCTTTATGCAAATGACAAAGATCGAATAAACACATGAATGCATCTTTTTTATATAGCCAGTGGAAACACCCTCATTGGTCAAAGTAGCTACATTCATGATGCCATGTTATTCCAACATGCTTTTCTTGCCATTACATTTCCCCCTCCTTAGATAAGTAACCCTCCTACTACATTGGACCCACAACCTTCTCTCTCCCCTGCACGCACTTTCCGTCCCAACTTAGATATACAACCATCAACCCACCCCTCTTCATCTTCCCTTCCCCACAATCAATGCAACCCCACACCCAATGAGGAACAGCATTGCTTCCTTGAAAGCATAAATAAACTCTCGCTCATCCATGTATGCTCCATATGCAAGGAATTATATCTAGGAATAAAAACAAAGTTCTTGCATGGGAGTTATTCTTGTTTCCAATGTGCTTCAAAGAGAAATGGCCATTGTCTCTCCATGTCAAACAACATGGACCCCGATGTACGATTGATGGTACTCTCTATTCTAACTCAAGTTGAAGAAATGCTCATTTCATGCGTGAACCCAATCCCGCAGGTAACCCGTGCACATGGAGGAAAATACAAATAATGTGGCCATACTATCAGTTTTTGTAAGACATACATACAATTGTCGACTATCTTCCCCGCACATTGTCAAACCTAGACATCCCGGTTGTTAGAAGATGCAACTCTAGCCACAAGCCTTAAAAAATATTTGTTAGAAGAACACGTGTTATGGTAGCATTGGAGCACAAAATAACAAATGATATATATTACAAGGATCTCCAAATTAGTCTAGTCGCATTAGCTTCTTTGCCTATTCATCCTATGGATGTCTCCCCCCTGCTTCTCCATGTCACCACCGCTACTTGTGACCTGGAACAACACCATGTGGTTTTAGATGAGGAATATACTTTCTTTTCCAACCAAACAAACCTACACACATTATACTTCATAGCCACACTTCCAAATTCCCATAGAGAGGTTGAAGAAATAAGGAGCTACTTGGAATCTACGCATTACAACTCCACATTTTCCTTGAATGCCCCCCTATTGGCCTTTCACCTAATAATGAATACAACACAAAGGGCCTCTTTTCTATGGCCTTCCCCACCCACTTCCCCATAGGGGTTGTCGTTCTAAAACAACCAAAAATTAGAGAAGTTGAAATGCAAGATTGTGCTTTACACCTTATGTTGTATCATGACAATAAATTTAGGTAGCATCCTAGATTTCACTATTACTTGTGCAACCTTATGATTGGCTATTAGAGACAAGCCAAAGGCCGAGGTGGAAAAGAAAGGCATTTTTGGGAAAGAAAGCATGCACAAGGAAAGCGACAGCTGGAAGGAAACACAACATGCGCGCATGCAAGGAAAGCAACAACTAGAAGGAAGAACAACACACACGCATGGGAGGAAGACCTAACGATAATAGGGTTAGGGTTTTGGTAAGGTATTGTAATGGCTGAAGAGCCAGATTGTATAAATATAAATACCGAGTTATTATAGAGGGTTTGGGTTGTTAGTTGTTAGTTCAGAGTGTTGTTGATATAGTAGTTACGCATGATTTGATGCGATATGTAAGGAGTTTTTGTATAAGTTGTTGAGCTAGAGGGAAACTGAGGGAGGGTAGATCTTGAGGGTTAGATCGCAGGCTAGGGAGCCTGGTGCGATCTAGTCTTCCTCATATAGATCTCACCATCTAGTCTGCCTCATATAGATCTCACCCGACTGTGGAGGATTATAAAGCGCGCGACGCTATAGATGTGGAAATAATATAATAAAAGAGCTGAGAGACAAATCTTTGTGGGCGTAGCCCCAGGAGGGGGTGAACCATGGTAACATATGTGTTATGTGATGAATGCTTGCATATATTTATTATCTGAATTAGTTATTATTATGTTGAATGAATGAGTTATTATATTGTTTGTTTAAGTGTTGTTGCATTATTGAGGGAATAAGCTATGGAAATTATTGCATAGTCGTGAATAAAAACATGTTTCTTTTACCAGTTATAATAATGGGTCAATATTCATCTCCCTTATCTCACACTCGATCCTAGGTTGTAAACACATGAGTCTTACAACCACCCATTAAAGCTATCTCGGATGAGACTATGCAACACATTATGTGTGTTGTGTTGCCTTTTGGTTTACCAGGAGGGTCGATAGTTTTAGAGGCTTTGTTGGAAACCTGACAGACATGAACCCTGGGTCAATAAACGCAAACAGTGGGTACAAGAAGGAACTAAACCAACAAATGGTTCTATTGTCGTTGGTAGGAATAGGAGAGGGTTGAGTAGATGAGGTAAGTTGACCAAGAAAAGAGAGAATAAAAGAACAAAGCAATGAGCCAATAGAAGGGGATGTTGAGACCGTGGAATCCCACAAAAGTAGAGATCAAAAGTTGGTTGAGAATAAAAGATCTAGAGTTTGCACATAAAGACAATAGAAACCCTAGAGTAACACCTCGCAAATATCTGAAGAGATACGTGTTTACTGATTTGCATGAAGTCTTTTTCTGTGATTTTCCACATTTATTGCAGGAGTGGATACTAAGGTTAAAGGATAACCACGCAACGAACTGGATTCAACAGCTCAAGTGGAACCCATTACAGGTTGAGCAACTTTAGCAGGTGAACAACAAATTCACCCATGCAATAGACTTTTGGCTTGATAGTATTGTGGTAAGTTTTATAACAGATTTTGCAGTAGACATGACGAAGTTGTACAACACAACAGAGCAAGAGTTTCTACGGGGACCTCGAGGAAGGTACATTCGATCACTCTATACTTTGATTAAGATATTTCTATATAAAAAAGGTGTAATGACAATGGAATCAGACAACTAAACTTCCCTGTGTTCATGGGGGAAGGGGGGAAACACTGACAAAGAGAGGAGAAATGGAAGGAGGAAAGGATAAGGGAAAGACGGAGGAACTCTTGAACCCAATCATGATGGATGACAACTAGATAAAGCAGATCATGGTGACAACTAGAAAGACGCGTAGCGGAGTACCCTACCAATACAAGGTGAATACCAAGAAGAGAGTCGTAGTCATGAGGGAGGGCTTAGCAAGTGATGAGGAATAGGTAGAGGATCTTCGGGTTGTGGAGAAGATTGAGGAAATCTTGCATGCAAACTATGAGAGGAAGACAAGAGGTCCAAGAGCGGGAAGAGAAGACAACAATCCTATCCATATTAATGTCACTGTGGAACCCATAAACCCATGTGTGACTAATACACCAAAGAGAACACCATCGTTTAGACAATCGAAGTTTAGAAGTAGTCAGACAACATGAAGTACATCTACACAAGGAAAAACAACTATGGGAGCTAGTTCATGCAACAGTAGTCAAGTATCTACATCGTGCAGAGGTAGTAGTTCAACATTCAAAATGGCAGGACACGATCCCACCATCAGGTTACCCGAATTTCAAGGAGAAGCAGCAGAAAACCCTGAGAAACATTTGTTCATTTGTGCAAAGATCTGGGAAGAAAAACATATCACTGATGAAGATACCAAAATTGTGCAACTAGCTATTATGCTAAGAGACTGTGCACTAGACTGGTACATGAATCTAGACACAAACAACGCACCTGGGATGACAAGGACATTGGAAAACATTAAGAAGCTATTGATAAATGAGTTCCAGAACCGGTCCCAGAGGATCAGTACATGAATGAGATGATCGAAATAAGACAGAAACCAGGAGAGTCTGTATGGGAGATTGATCAGAGATTCAAGCGACTGAAGGGAAAGTTAAAATATCTCATGACCGAGATGCAACATCGACACCTGTTTGTCAACTCACTGCTCCCACACTTAAAATACCCTTTGCGCCAACAGAAGTTCCAAACGTAGCTAGAGGCTTTGTGGGTAGCCCTACAACTAAAAGAAAATCAATATCAGCAGACAGACCCAACTATTGAAGAACTGAAGGAGGACTTGAAGAACTTAACGTTTCAGGTGAACCATAATAAGAACAAGGACAAACGAGAAGCGGTTTGGTGTACTACATGCAGGATGGAAGGACACCACAAGAATGAATGTCTAACATTCGCACAATATATGGTAGCGGGAATGCCAAATTTGTTACCAACAGGAGGACTATGGTGCGAAATATGCAAGAAACCGAGTCATGACCCTTATCACTGCACGATGATGCAGAAATACCAGATAGTCCCAAAGAGCTCATATTGCACCTTTTGCAAGTTAGTGGGCCACGATGACAAAGATTGTAGAACTATGGAGTTGATGCGAGAAAGGACATCAGACGCATATAGAGTGTAGGCAGAAATGATGACTGGTCAAGCTGCACCACAGTTTAATCAAGTTTCAGCTCCATACAACATTGTGCAGCAGTAGTATAATATTGCACAACAACCATATAATAACACGCAACCGTAGTACAACACAGCACAACCTTAGTACAATACTGCGCAGTATAACCAGGCACCTCAGTATAATGTGTCGAGAGGAGATCGAGCAGGCTATAGAGGTGGAGGACGAGCCCGAGGAGGTTTCGGACAAGGTAGAGGACCAATGGTATGTCACAATTGTCAACAATCGGGACATTACGAAAGGGAATGTCCACTTCCACCAGCAACTTGTATGTATTGTCATGCATTGGACCATGATAAAGAGGAATGTCTGACACTACTAGTAAAGATCCAGGAAAAGAGGAACCAAAACAGCCAAAATGTTCAGTGGATTTCCGTCGAAGCAAGTGATGAAGGACAAAACATCAATATAGTTACTCGTGGAGGAGATAAAATAGGCGATGACGTTGTTCGAGAAGAACCAGTATAAAACCAGTGGGTAAAGAAGAATGTCGAACCAAGGAGACAGTTCGACGTGCAAAACGAGAAGGCAATATTTACAGAAGCTAGACAAGAATTTCAAAAGGAAGACATAGCGTCGATTTCATCTGCGCAGTAAAACAAGGAAGCACCAGAGTACGAGATGCCTTCATTATTGGATCATACTAACAAAATGCAACCCAAGGGACAAGTAAGTACAATCAAAGGCTTCTTGCAATCATGTGTAAAAGTATTAAATGATCCATCATCTATGAAAACATTGCAAAACATACTAGAAAAATGTAGCATCACGACGGAAGAAAAACTAGAACCAAAAACTGTCAATCACCTACATACAAGGAGAAGAACCAGTGGGGAGTTCAGACTCAATGCCAACATCAAGGATTTCAACATGGGTGACATCATATTGTATCTAGGATCTAAAGTTAATGTATTACCAAAGAAGACATGGCAATGCATGGGAGAGCCCACATTAGGATATTCACTTGTTCACTTGAAACTGGTAAACCAACACAGATTTCTACCAATCGAAAGACTAAAAGGAGTAATAGTAGACCTAGATGGAGTACGCACCCAACATATATGCCGCGCTTAAACGGATAAGAGGAGTGATATTCATCAAAGCACCAGAAGTAGGATTGATCACAAAAGAACAACAATGGAACAAACAGACAGTCAAGGCACTATTGTCATGTTACCATGTACAAGAGGAAGCATCGGATGAAGACGATCCGCGTGATATTCAGATTGAAGAAGCGGAAGGAGAAAGAGAGGTGGAAGGACCACCCATTGAATCAAAAGTCATTTCCACACCTATCAAAGTAAAGAAAGTCAACATTGGGACAGTCAAGAATCCCAAGATGGCCAACATTGGAGACTACTGGGATGAGCAAATAGTGGAAAGCATAACAGAGTTGTTGCACGAATACAATGACATGTTCCCCGCAACATTTATAGAGATGAAGGGTATAGTTGGAGAGTTAGGAGAAACGAATATACCACTAGGCCCTGAAGCGAGACCGATCAGACAACGACCATACATATTAACCCAATATATAAGCAGAAAGTCAAAGCTGAGATCGATAGGATGCTCGAAGCAGGCATCATAGAAATAGTTGAAGAATTATAATGGATAAGCCCGATGGTAGTCCAGGACAAGAAACAAAGAGGGATCAGGATATGCATCGAATTGAGGAAGTTGAACAATGCATGCCAATATGACCCATTCCCTACACCGTTCACGGATGAAGTGCTAGAAAACATAGGTGGACATGAAACTTACTCATTTACTGATGGATTCTCAGGCTACCATCAGATCAAGATAGCACAAGAATACAGATACAAGACCACGTTTGCGACAGAATGGGGATCCTACCAATACATAATCATGCCATTTGGACTTAAGAATGCACTAATAATTTTTTCGAGAGTAGTCATTGTTGCGTTTAAGGAATTCATCCATCAGTTCCTAGTGTTAATGTTTATGCCATTATTATAGTTCTTTTCATTTCAATAGATAAGAGCAACATAAGAACAAGATCACTGAGAAATACACATTCACAAGAGACACAACATTTATCCTGGGAAACTCTTTAGGGGAAGAAAACCCAGCAAAAACTTCCTTATCATAAATTGCCAATACAATGTCAAGAGATAACTCAAACCAATACATATAGTCCTCTCCAAAAGATGTGCCATTGTTCTTCCTCTCTCCTTTGTCGGATCAGAACTTGTCTCTCAAACTGAGCAAGTGAGTTGTGTGTTAGAAGTGAGGCGCTATCCTCCTATATATACAAAACTGGCATGTGTGAAAGGTCACAACTGGCAGGGCCGACCTCTCACTCTGGGTGGGTAAACCCACCTTTAATTAATTTTGGGTCTTCAATAATAATTGTTGGGGCCGACTTCTTATTCTGCCCTTTATAATTGTCCGATGACCAATCCGCAAAAGGGAATTTGGTCCTTATACAATTACCGACATGATTAATCCATAATGGGGATTAATCCAATAACAATAATAATAATAATGACATGATTAATCCGCAATGGGGATT
>SNQJ01S0067415.1:0-20171 GCA_010110895.2 Picea sitchensis | reverse complement strand
TTTCCATTGATGATTGCTTCATTTATGATCTCTCCTTTAGCACGTTGCCTTCTGCAACCTTCGCTATAGCTTCCTCATGTGACCTGGAGCAAGGTCAACAAAACAACAAGAAAGAATAATATCCTTCTTGATAATATAAAGCAATAACATGAACAATCATCACAGTAGCTCCTTTAGAGCTTATTACTTGCAATTTAGCAAAGATTAAAGGTAAGGAATACAATACGAAATGAGGTCAACACTCTCTTAGTGTTGTGACCAAGCATTATTCCATGGCAATTTGAAACTAACACACGAGGTTTCTCCTAGAGGAGGTGTTAGTCATATCAGACAAAGTATTCACCTCTATATTCTCACATGCTATCAAGTATAATACTTTAAGACGATTTCTATCTCAACTAAAGTCATTAGCTTGTCATGTGTACCTTTGAATCTTGATTAATCAAACCTGGAGCCTTGCCCTCAAGAGTGAGTGCTTTCTTTTCTTCTAGGTCTCCTTCACTCAAGTGATGAGTACTTTCTTCAATCTGTCTGTTGTACTAATACAATATGCTATCTTGACAAAAGGTTAGGTTAGAGGATAAGCCCTATGATCAACTTCTAATCCTTCTAATGATTTGATCATAGCTTCAAAATGCAACACTGATCAAGATAATGCTATGACAAATAGATGTATATCATAATAATCACACCTGGGTTACATCATTCCTCTGAATGTGTTGGATCTTGAGATCCTTCTGGATCTATGGCAAGGGATCCCTTCTCCTGCAAATACTCTTTAGGGTTTAACCATTAAACATATGTAAGTACATACCTCTGATATCATTTGCAGGTAGTGGCTCCATCTGGTAGCAGCGCTAATCATTACCAAAAAATTCAAGGGTGATTGCAACTAGTTCTACGTCTGCAACTACAACTGGTACTGCAACTGTAGTTGGTACTACAACTGCAACTGGTTCTGAGACTGCAACTGCAACTTAGGGTTTTATGAGGAAACCCTAATTTTTCAAACTTTGAATTTTGAAATTCTGATCTAGGGGATAGGTGCGCTGAGCTGAGGCGAGTAGCCTGGTGTCCTCAGATTTGAGAAACCCCAATTTTTACCCCGTCAAATCTGATCTGCGAATTTCTGGACTGGTGCTTTTGGTTTTCTTGTACTTCTGGTACATTGGTTTTCTGGTTTTCTGGTACTTTGTGAAACTAGGGTTTCACTTTTCGGGAGATCTAGCCACTGAAAAGGTGTGCTCTAAGTGCCAAAATGATCCTTGGGGGAGGGTGCAGCTTTCTAGGTGGTTAGGGAGCTGAAAATATTCACTTTTGCAAAACCCTAATTTTTGGGTACAGTAACAGTGACGTTTTTCCTCTTGCAAAATATGCTTCCTTCAGGTTGGCTCTGAAACCTTGTTAATGTTTATGCCATTATTATAGTTCTTTGCATTTCAATAGATAAGAGCATCATAAGAACAAGATCACTGAGAACTACACATTCACAAGAGACACAACATTTATCCTGGGAAACCCTCTAGGGGAAGAAAACCCAACACAAACTTCCTTATCATAAATTGCCAATACAATGTCAAGAGATAACTCAAACCAATATAGATAGTCCTCTCCAAAAGATGCACCACTCTTCTTCCTCTCTCCTTTTCCTGTAACAGATCAGAACTTGTCTCTCAAACTGAGCAAGTGAGTTATGTGTTAGAAGTGAGGCGCTAGCCTCCTATATATACAAAACTAGCATGTGTGAAAGGTCACAACTGGCAGGGCCGACCTCTCACTCTGGGTGGGTAAACCCACCTTTAATTAATTCTGGGTCTTCAATAATAACTGTTGGGGTCGACTTCTTATTCTGCCCTTTATAATTGTCCGATGACCAATCCGCAAAAGGGGATTTAGTCCTTATACAATTACCGACATGAATGGGGATTAATCCAATAATAATAAGAATGCTCTTGGCAGTTACATTATTTCAACACCTAGAAGTATACTTGAACGATTCGACAGTTTATAGTCTGTTGAAAGACCATGTAGAAGTCTTACAACTAATGTTAGAAAGATGCAAACAATGCCAGATATCATTGAACATAAAGAAATGCATATTCAGAACACCGTTTGGGATACTATTGGGCCATATAGTATGTAAACATGGCTTATTAGTAGATCCCGCAAAGATTGCAGTAATTGTTAACTTACAACCACCAAAAATAGTCCGTCAGCTAAGAGTGATGTTGGGACATATGGGATACTACAGGAAATTTATCAAAGGATATGCGCATATTACTACACCAATGGATATTTTTTTAAGAAAGGACACAAAGTTCCAGTGGAACGACGAGTGTTAACACGGTTTGGACACCCTGAAGGAAAAGATGGTTACCGTGCTGATACTAGTATTTCCAGACTGGGAGAAGACATTCCACGTGCATGTAGATGCATCAGCCATAACACTTGGAGCTATCTTGGCACAGCCAGGAGCGAGAGACTTGGATCACCCGATAACATTTAGGAGCAGAAAGCTATCCGACTCAGAACATAACTATAACACGACAGAAAGAGAAGGCCTAGCTATGGTCTATGCACTGCAAAAGTTTAGACACTACATAATGGGGAAATACTTTAAGATGTTCACAGATCACTCAGCCCTGAAATACTTAGTCAACAAGCCAGTGTCGGGGGGGAGAATCTATCGATGGTTACTACTATTTCAAGAATTTGACTTTGAAGTAATAGTCAAGCCAGGAAAATTAAATGTAGGACCTAACCACCTATCAAGGGTCACAAATGGGTAAGAACCCACGAATTTAGAGGACAACTTTCCAGATGCACAGTTATTTTCAGTATAGATCGCTGATGAACATTTCATAGATATCATTCAGTACTTGAGCACGGGTAGTGCACCACAAGAATATAGCACCGCGCAGAAGAAAAACCTGGTAGTCCGCGTTGTCGACTATCAACTAATTACGGGACCCCTATACAAAATGGGTGCAGATAGCATCTTGCTAAGATATGTGTTAGAACATGAAAGACCAAGATTTTTAGCAGAAGCCCACGAAGGAATAACAGGAGGGAATTATGCAGGAAAAGATACTGTGCAGAAGGTATTGCGCGCAGGACTATGGTGGCCAACGATTCATAGAGACTCGAAGGAGTACTATCAAAGATGCAACATCTGTCAAAGGGTAGGCAAACCCAAAAGAAGGCACGAGATGCCATTACGACCACAAGTAACATTACAGGTGTTAAACAAATGGGCAATAGACTTTGTAGGACCAATTAACCCACCAACAAAAAGAATAGGAGCTAGGTACATTGTCACCGTGACAGAGTACCTAACAAGATGGGTGGAGCCCGCACCAGTGAAGGATTGCAGTGCAGAAACAATAACACACTTGTTATTTGAACATGTCATCACTCGATTTGGGTGCCCAATAATTTTGATGAGCGACCAAGGCACACACTTCATAAACAACACCATCAATGCTATGACTAAAGAGTTTGAATTCCATCACTAGAAAAGCACACCATATCACCCACAGGAAAATGACACAGTGGAAGCATTTAACAAAATCTTGGAGAACACGTTGACGAAGATTTGTAACGTCAACAGGTACGACTGGGACCTCAAAGTACCAATAGTATTATGGGCATACAAGGCTACGTACAAAAATTTGACAGGGCACACACCATTTAAACTGGTTTACAACCAAGAAGCAGTGGTGCCATTAGAATTTTTAGTACCAAGCTTGCGCGTAGCAACAATTACACAAATGAAAGAATGAGGTGCAGTACAAGAGCGACTAAATCAGTTAATGACCATTGAGGAAGATCGGATCTTAGCCACCAACAGGTTCAGAAAGCAAGGGACAAAGATTGGCATGATCGACACATAAAGAAGAAAACTTTCAAGGAAGGAGATCTAGTACTGATGTATGACAACAAATCATTTTAGCATCTAAGAAAGCTAAGAATGCATTGGCTAGGACCGTACGAGGTAAAATATGTCACAGATGGAGGATTTGTATAGTTAAAAGACTTATCAGGCGTAGAACTCAAAGGGATGATCAATGGGAGCCGACTAAAGCTGTACAAGGACAGTCGACCACCCACCGCGCAGTTAAAAAANGGGGGGGGGAAAGAACCCTAAAACAAATCAAAAAGAAAGAACCGAACCAAAAGGGGCACAATGCATCGGAGAACGAAAGAGCCCATGCACTTAGGAACACAAGTTCGATGAGGAGAAGGACAACGATCACATACAAAAGGGAAACAAGCGGGAAAAGGAAAGCCGACAAAAGCAGGACGACATGACAACACTAGGCAGAATTAAAGGACAACAAGGATTGATGGGACACCACATTAATCACAACAACAAGAGACGATAAGGCAGAGTAATGGCAAGTGAAAAACCACTGAAGATGCATTAAACCCACAATTAAGGTGCATTAAACCCATAATGAAGGAAGCGTCATCGACAAGCTTCATGAAAAACCCATACAACACACATACGCATGAGCAAACAATTTATTCGCGAAAAAAGAGCAGACATAGAGCTATAGAGGTCAAAAAACATACAGCGAGTTCACAGAGATCACAGAGACCATTTAAACCCAATAAGCGTTCGACATTCACCGCCCGAGCAAATAGAAGCGAGTCAGCCCGCCAGGAAAACCAGAGTTCAGACCAGGTCACAAGGACAGGCGGAAGAAGGTGAACAACAACCGTTGGAGATCGTCAGTGTCGATGAAATCCCATCTCCATACACAACACCGGTGAATCCAACACCTATACTGGAAGAAATCCCACAACCAACACTAGAGGGCACACATATAAATATACCAACAGAGGTACAGGAGCAACCGAACCAAGACGTAGAAACCCTAAAGAAGGCGCAACCAGGGAACGTCGAAGCAGCTCCAAGAGTTAATGGAACGACGTCGATTCAGGAATCACCAGTCGAGCCAGATGAGTCGCAAACTACCATATCAAACCACCCATAAGAAGGAACGACTGAAGATGTCATGAGTCAGCCGGAAGGGCATACTAAGGAGCAACCAGAATCCGCTGGAACTTCGAGCTAGCCACCACCATCGAAGAAAGATAAGATACAGATACCCAAGTCACCTCACAAGAAACCCGCAACAGAAATCGTTCTACCACGCATACCAGCTGGGGTATATGTAGGACCAGACCTATTGGGTCATATAGGGAAGCTCAAATACTCAGACCACGATGTTGCAGACGAAGACAAGTTTCTGGAACTTGCAAAGAGAGTGTACATGGAGACCATGGGCACAAATCTGGTTGGGGAACCGATTGATCAACCACTCCAATGGGCAAAAGGGTTGCAGAAAATAGGAATTTTAGGTCTGGCAGACCTACCACATTTTGGCAGGGGTCAACACGTAACCGCATGCGTCAAATAATTGCTAGCAGTCACGCATGGTGAGGACATCTGGTTGGACAAGCTCGTGTTGATAGACGTAGAGCTTATCGCAAACATAACAGGATTGCCATCTCGAGGCATGGATCCCACACACTTTCTGGATGACAAAGCTAGGGAGAAGGCGCTAGCAGAAGAGATGGAGAAGAAGTATGGCACCAACATGGAAACAAGAGAGAGAATTATAAAGAGGATCAAAGATGCCACAACACAACTGGGCACGAAAATATTAGCCTACAAACTGCTCAGAAAATGTCGTAGGGAGGAAGTTCCATCCGGGGTTGTTGCAGTTGCAACTCAATACATAGAAGGCACCACCGTGAGCTAGGCACCGTATCTCTTGAACCTATTCCTGTATGACTGCAAGGACACGTAGGATCTAGGAACAAAGTTTCACTATTCATGGTTGATCACATTGATAGCCTTCATGGGATGGAAAGATCCAAGGTGTGTAGTTTTTGGCACCAGACCTAAACCAAATCGAGGAGCGAGATATTTGTTGCTCAGAGACAGGCCAGAGGCTAGGAGAAAAAAGGCGAACAGGGCCATCTTTGAAGGATACCTACGCGACCTACAAGAAGCAATCTCCAAGATGTGGAGAATAACACCAGAGGCCATCGCGTGGTATAAAGACATCACTAATTTCCAGGCCACATGACATACAATGTGGATACAGGTGAGGAAGGATCCTGATAATCAGTGGCTACAGATTCACTACTGTATCACAAAGGGCGACATAGACATGGTCATCATCGAATGGGATGATGAGTGGAAGACTCCTGTCCTTACCCAAGAGTTGTTGGAAAGAACAACAGAAGAAGAGGCAAGGCAGGGGGCAGACCCAACCAAAGGAAATTCCAGTGATCAAAAGATGAAGAATGGGCCAGGGAAAAACAACACCGACAGACGAAGGGCCAATTAAGACAGGGACCCATAATGGAAAGAAGGATAAGTTGCAACCAGCCAAGGAGCAACAGCAACGGGCCGAGCCCGCACACGAGACTACAACAAGTCCCAACCCACAGGAACCAGGGACAAACAAGAGGCCAACCACATAAACAGGAGGCGCGCACAAGAAGTCAAAAGCATAAAAAACATCGCCGGAGTATACGACCACAGATGGCGATGAAGAGATGATATCCCGAATGGTCCAGGATTGTTTATCCAAGGATTTTGACCATGTTGCGCACCACAGAGACAAGAATCAACAGGAGCTGGTAGACACGCGGAAACTCCTCAAGCAAATCGGGGAAGTACAGACAACAAGAAGCAACAGGGGACCAGAACCATCAACACCTTAGACAAAGGAAAGAGTGGAAGAAGAAGAATGATATCCAATCCACTCACTACTGCACCAGAACACAACATTCCATATCACACCCAGTATTCTGCAAATGGATGAGATTGTGGGGCAGACACCCTTGAAGGACTTAATCCAAATCCAACTAGTGTTGATGCGGATGTCGACCAGGGCACTCCACAAGTTGCAGGTTAGCATAAACCACGAGGTACAGTCTCGCGCATACAAAGACTTGGTCGAATTGCAACGAGCAACAGAGAAGCGAGACGCGCTGGAAATAGTCTATGAGTAGGCTAAATCTGAGATCCAGGAGGAAAGGGAGTGCATAAAAGGACTCGAGCAGAAAGTGGCAGGAACTTATGAGAAGATTCCACAGGTCACGTGGAGGGATGAAATTACAGCAGCAGAGAAGATTGATCAGATTGCGTAGGCAATCAATCAATATTAGAAGGAGATCGAGAATCTCCGGGAGCAACTTACACCAAGCACACCACCAACAGTAAAGGAGCAAAGGAAGTAGGAAGCAATAATGCAACTGCAGGAGATAGAGTAGCAGGTCAACACAACAACTAACGTGTTCGATAAAGCAACACAACTTTGGACTAAGTTAGAAGAGGATCAACATGTCCAAAAGTGGGACAAGGAAGAAGAAAGAATCAACACAATGATCCAAGAACTCAAGCAGAGGCAGAAGACAATGCCAGTTACATAATGCGTTAAAGGGACGTAGGACATGAAGAGATTGCAGGTAGAGATAATTACTGCGCAAACCCAAAAACAAGAGCGGCAGGCTCAAATGGAACTGTTGCACGAGCGGGTAGCAGAAGTCCTGGTACAGGTAGAAGAAGCCAAGACACAAATAGCACAGACCCAAGTAGAGTGTGTGGAATTGATCAATGACAAAATTGCAGTCCAGACAGTGGACACACTCAAGGAGAAGATTGCGCAGGCACAAACACAGGCAACAGAGCTCAATGAAAAGTTCCAAGCGATCACCAAGGAGATCGAGGGAGCACATAAAGGTTAGGTGGCTCTGGACGAGCCACATGTCAGTGTTGGGGGCCTGTTGGAGGCAGGCCAAAGGCGGAGGTGGAAAAACAAGGCATTTTTGGGAAAGAAAGCATGCACAATGGAAGGAAACACAACACACACACATGCAAGGAAAGCAACAACTGGAAGGAAGAACAACATACACGCATGGGAGGAAGACCTAACGATGGTAGGGTTAGTGTTTTAGTAAGGTATTGTAATGGCTGAAGAGCCAAAAATGTATAAATATAGATACCGAGGTATTATAGAGGTTTCAAGTTGTTAGTTGTCAGTTTGTAGTGTTGTTGATATAGTAGTTACGCATGAGTTGATGTGATATGTAAGGGTTTTTTGCTAGACGACTTATTTTTGTATAAGCTGTTGAGCTAGAGGGAAATCGAGGGAGGGTAGATCTTGAGGGTTATATCGTAGGTTGGGGAGCCTAGTGCGATCTAGTCTGCCTCATATAGATCTCACCCGATTGTGGAGGATTGTAAAGCGCGCGGTGCTGTAGATGCGAAAATAGTATAATAAAAGAGCTGAGAGCCAAATCTTTGTGGACATAGCCCCAGAAGGGGGTGAACCACGATAACATCTGTGTTATGTGATGAATGCTTACATATCTTTATTATTTGAAGCAATTATTATTATGTTGAATGAATGAGTTATTATATTGTCTGTTTAAGTGTTGTTGCGTTATCAAGGGAATAAGCTATGGAAATTATTGCATAGTCGTGAATAACAACATGTTTCTTTTACCAGTTATAATAATGGGTCAATATTTAGCTCCCTTATCTCACACTCAATCCTAGGATGTAAACACATTAGTCTTACAACCACCCATTAAAGCTATCTCGGGTGAGACTGCGCAACACATTCTGTGTGTTGTGTTGCCTTCTGGTTTACCAGGAGGGCCGATAGTTTTAGAGGCTTTGTTGGAAACCTGGCAGACATGAACCCTGGGTCAATAAACTCAGACAGTAGGTAAAAGAAGGAAGTAAACCAACATTGGCCATCACAACTAGGAAAATGTTGTTAATTTTGTAAAAAATAACATCGAAGACACCTTGCCGACGACCGTCATAGACCTTCACCGTCGCCTTCAACACTTGTTTGATGCCATAATTGTTGAGCGACTTATGTGATTTGGCTCATTTCTCCATGAAACACACAATTTATAAAACACAAGTAGAGGTGAGATCACAGATATGATCACACAAATAGGTAGCCCAACCTTTTTCTTTATGCTTAGTATAACAAACACCAAATTGCATGATTTACACATGGTCATGCTTGACAACCCTCCACCGACTTCAATCGAGTAACATCGTTGGAGAATTCAAAACATTATCGCAAATCCACATCTTGCATCTCAATACACACACTATAGATTTACAATCTTCCAAGAATAAGTCATGCAAAAAGGCCTCCATGCAAAAGACCACTAGTGCAGGTTTGAATATAAGCATGTTTCTTGCTCTTGGTTTTATATGCAACACTTATGCTCCTTTTGCTTATTATGCTATCTCTTCTTTGTTGTAGCTACGAATGGCAACATATAGGCTCAACACATACACATGGTTTCCTATGGTTGGAAAATGCAACTAATATGGACACACTCGATTGGGGCAACCTATTTGAGGTTGACGATGCAAAATATTTCTTTGATAGATATGTTACAGTTTGGAACCCATGAGAAATCCAACAAAGGATTTCCACAATCTAGTGTTCGACTCTCCATAATCCATGCCTCCTAGAAACAACAACGATATTTATATTCGATAAACTGCAAGACTAGAAAGAACTTGTTAATTGCATTCAACGACACATAAAATGTTATGAATCTTCATGTCTACACAAGAAAGCATACACCCTTAGTTCTCGCTATGGAATCCCTGGGAGATGCATGCTACATTCTATGTTCATTGATGATCATGGGCATAAAACATACACCCCTTCTTGAAATTATGATATGTTAAACAACCACAACTATGACACGCTTTCAATATGGAGAGCTAATGTTCATTACTAACTTGTTCTCTCCTAGCATGTTGCCCTCAGGTACATTTCAAAATATGTAGAAAAAGTAGAGACAAAATAAAAAAGCTATCAATAGATGCTAAGAAGGATCTCACAAAATGCACCTCTAGAAGATCTTGTTATAGTTGTCATTCAAAATCTCTCGAAAAAAGCAATCATTGACTAAGACATATGAGCATAAGAGAGATGCCATATGCTACAAAAAATTCTCCTTCTAGTTTGTAGCTAGTCATTTCTTTCCTTGAATGTCAGCCTAAGTGTTTTTAGGCATGTTGCAAATAGTATGGGCTAATCCCTTTCATCAACAACTTTCATTGCTTCATACATGAAAAACCCTCTTTCACTAAAGACAATGCCACTTATTTAAGCTACATTCTTGGTCTTTTTCTGCTCACCGGAAGCATGGACAATGGAAAAAATAAATCCTTCCATGATTGTTTGTGTCTTTCCATGCTACTTTACCATCCATTTTGTTAATGCAGATTGCTGTGTTACTTTCTATTGGAGCGAGCTCCTCCTATACAAACCTTTCTATGAAATCCTTGAAGACATTGGTTCCACCAATGAGGAAATTATTGTAAAATGGGAACAAATAAGGAACACATACGCTGCATGGTATGTTGAATGCATCCCTAAAGAACCTCTAAATACTGATTCTGAAGATACTTTCATTGATGAAATGCACCCCACCACCCCGTGGACATGGATGAATGGCGAATCCTTTCTCAACTCCAACTCGGCAACACCATCCAACTTGATGACCTTGACATGCTTGGCCATCGCAACTTTGTTGCAAGACTACAACTGGAGCCATACTTATATCACTTTACACTTGCAAGAGACAAGCATGCAATTTGTATATTTCAATCGCGTATCAACCCAAATCCAACATCTCCTCTCTTCAAGAGTCCCCCTTCCCTTCACTCCTTATCCCCCACCCAACACATAACTGTTAACATTTTTCTTTCCCACTTTGCAAACAACACAACCACCCCTCCACTCAAAATGATCATCCAAGGTACCGTAGGTACAAGAAAGTCTTACTTAATTGGTTGCCTTAAATATGAACTTCTAGTTGGCTCTACCAACAAAATAAACCCATTGCTTCTATTTACTCCAACTGGCATCATAACATTTAACATAAATGTACTTACAATAGATGTCAACCTTCACATACCTATATCGGTGATGCATCCTCTAGAGGCCTAATCTCTTGCGAATCTCCAAGAATAACTTTGCCATGTTCATTACATTCTCATTGATAAGATGAGCTTCATTGGCCTAAAAATGTTAACCTGCATTGACGATCGTTTGCATGAAACTTTCCCCAACCATCGAAATTGCACATTTGGCAGCCAGTCTATGATCCTTGTAAGTGACCTCGGACAATTGCCCCCTATAAAAGATATCTCCATGTATGAAAGCGGATAAAGTGGCAACACACTTTGGCATAACTTTGACACAATCATCACACTATCCAATATTTTTTGCCAAGAAGGTAGCAACTCTTCTCAAGTCACTTTCCAAAACCTCCTTTCCAACATCATAAATGCAATGCCCATGTTAGAGGACAAGAAGATTCTCATGTCTAGGATATATTCCTTCTTGACACATGAAGAGAACCAAACATTTCAACATTATATGCACTTATATGCAACTAACAATTGTGTTGCATTGCACAATAAACATATGTTAAAAAACTAAATATGCCAATAAACAATGGGCAACAAGTTATATTGACAAGTAACTTGTGGTCAAAATAGGTCTTGTTAATGGAGCACTTGGAAAAGTTAAATTGCCATCAGTTGTTGTCGTTGACTTTGTCCACTATAAAGGTCCACCATGGGATGTTTCCAATCCAAACCATGTGCCCGATCCCCCTTGTAACAAGGGGGTCTCGTAGGCAACTACCCCTTCAAATGACATATGCTTTAACAATACATAAATCACAAGGCATGACATTCCAAAAAACAACAATATACATTGACAACATGGACCATCAAGCTCTAACATTTATTGCCATATCTAGGGTTAGGTCCTTGTGCAACCTTCACATCTCTTCGACATTTTCATTCGTCTGATATTCACAAACACACGACAATGTGTATGTAAAACATAGACAATAAGAGAAAGCCTTGCTTACCTAGAAATATTTGTCGCTAAATCTCTTTTAATTCATCTACTTTTAGTTGTACATATCTTCTAATGACAAATATCAATTCCTATCTTTTGCCTTATACTTAATATCAATTCCATAGTTTTTAAGAGGACTCTTTGTATTCTAATTAATAAAGCTCATATTTAATATTAAAAAAAAGGAACATAACATATTTTATGTTTGTAAAAGCAATTTGACAATATTGCACTTCATGTTATTTATTTTTTTAACAACAATTTCATTTATTTAAATACTCATGTATCTAATATACTTGCATTTTACTTTCATTTGCAACTTTATCAATTGCTTTAATTACATGCTATATCTTTCTATCTGTAAACACAACATTCTCACTTTGCATAGTTTTTAAGAGGACTCTTTGTGTTCTAATTAATAAAGCTCATACTTAATATTAAAAAAAGGAACATAACACATTTTATGTTTGTAAAAACAATTTGAAAACATTTTATGTTATTTGATTTTTTTAACAACAATTTTATTTATTTAAATACTTATATTTAATATATTTGCATTTTATTTTCATTTGCAATTTTATCAATTCTTTTAATTACATGCTATATCTGTCTATATGTCAACTCAACATTCTCACTTACTTTGTAGAAGTAGATTGTGCAAATTTTTAATTAAATACTTACATTGACATGAAATAATCTAATAATCTGTTTTTCATTTGTTTCTTTTGATTAACATAGATGGATATGCAATACCTTTCCATGCTATACAATTATTGTCGACAAATACAGGAACATCAAGAAGCTCCACTACCTTTCCTCTTTATCACATGCGACCAATTGTCGAGTTGCTTTCTAAATCAAAAGCGCTTCTAGAGTGCATTATTCATATCCATGAAATAGACACAATGAGATTGATAAGAGAAGAATAACTATATTGAAATAGACATCTTCTTCCAAACCCGATCTTAAATGGTGTTGTCGATGCCATAAATATATCTATATATCTATCTATCTATCTATCTATATAATTATCGAAATTACACTGCAATATTTCATTGTATGTACAATATTCACTTTCATATTTATAAATAATTGTTTACATCCCTTCCCATTCAACAAGCTCATATTCCATTTTCTTAAAAAGACAAACAAACCATGATTGATATGCTTTTTACATTGCAAATATAAATTCAATATAATTAAGATAAGATACTTTGTTGTCCCTTACTTATTGTATATCTTTAGTTTTTTTCTCTTTTATGAAATGAAACTAGAACATGAATAATAATATTTGAAAAATTTAGTTCAATATACAAATACATTTTTAGTCAAATATATAAGTATTTTAAATTTAAATATCCTTGTTAAACACTATGTAATGCATATAGTTATGAATTCATACCTTATACTTATTTAGGGTAGTAGTCTAAATATTTTATTTTTGAATTTTTTCTTAATACATTTTTATGATCAATTTTATTTAAAATTTAAAAAAAATTATTAAAATTACAAATATTAATTATTAAGATTACATAATCAAAATGCAATAATAACTTTTCAGAAAACTAAATCCATTTTTACATTAAAAATATCATTTAAAACCATAAAAATTACAATTTCAATAACCAACCATTATGTAACCTAATTCTAGTAATAATTACCCTACAAAATTCAAAAAAGGAATTGCACCTTGTCTATCACTACCACTTGCAGTGTCACTTAAAGCAGAGTGGACGTTCTTGCGTGGCAATTTCCGTTTATTACTTCTATCCGTTTATTATTTCTATCGGCGTTTATTTGCACCCACGACAATGGTTAGGAAATAAATTTGATTGAAAAAAACAGGCGGCGCAGCTATATATATATGGTAATGGCGTCTTAATGACGCTGAAAAGAGAAGCGCGAGGACAAGTTTCCTCTAGTAATAATCCCCTTCCCTATCTTCCTCCTTCATCCACATCCAGATCAATGGCACTCCTTTACCTTTCGAACCACTTGGGCGCTAAGCACACAAAACATTCAATCAGATTCATCATGCCAGCCAAAAGCTAGCAACCATTACTACCTTTGCTTTGAACTATTGCTGACAGATCTTCTGTGTTTTACTTAAACGAGAATTTACCAGTAGACTCCGCCATGTCTGACTTTTGCATTTATGTGAATTTGTTGCCCTCTGTCATGTTGCAGTTCGAGGATTTGCTATTTCAGGGCTTGTAGAAAGGAAGGGTTTGGGGATAAGTAGGTCTTTGGAGGTTGCAAGGTTTGATGGGCGTTTCTGATCAGATTTTTCTTGATTACAGAGAGGAGGCTGATCAAATATGTCATGGGCACTGAGGGTGGGTGGGTCGCTGTATTAGGGTTTCAGGCAATGAAATGGGTATGGATATGGATGCCTGCAATTGTAAACCAGAATCAGTGTTTGTGTAGAAAGATTTGATTTTGATTTTGATTTGGTGAAGCTCAATGCCGCAGTGTAACTTCCTGCTTATTAAGTACCCCGGCTTACCCACTTAGGATTTTGGGCATAGCGCATATTAGAGGATGATGGGCAAGGTGTTCACAAGATTTGAAACTCTGTGTCCTCGCAGTAAGCGCAGCTTACCTGATATTCAAACATAGGCAGAGGCCGAGGCAGCTGATAGCATGGGGAAAAGCAGCCCGGATGCCGGTGCGCAATCGGCATCGGTCTCAGCCGGCGAGCAGGAGAATGCTGGGGAAGTAGCCCCGTGCGCTTGTTGCAGCGTCTCCGATGTTTGCCTGAGATCTACGCTAAAAGGGATCGTTGCTGTGGTTCTTGGCGTGAACCTGCTGTTGTTTGCCATATTTTCTCTCCCTGTCTTTGGCAAGGCTGGGAAACAGGGTTCAGAAAGTCCCCAAGGTAAGTCTCGTAGATCAAAATAATTTCTATTGTATTAGTTTTTTATTATATATATATTTATTTATTTATATATATTGAATAAACTGTATGCTACAAAGCATTGTACATGCCATCAAGAATCAATATAATCTCCAAACCAAATGCCATCCGGCATTTGATGATCAATATCCAGGATAATAGAAGGAAAAAACTTAGCGACCTGCCACATAGTCCAAAGAAGCATGACAACAGTTTTAATCCCCATCAATGGGCATACCATAACCACCAGATCACTAAAAACACTAATGAAAAAACGATGACTCCTTGCATAGCCTGGAACCTCACCCATTGGGATAGGAAAGGATGATCATTAACTTTTTTGGGCTCAGGTTCACACTCACCATGCAACAGCTCATCCGTTGGCATATTTATGGTCTGACCAAGCTCTATTTTTGATGGTGGACGTTTATTCGTTAAGATTGTAAGCAGGGCAGTTGGGAACTTGTCGTTTTGTGGGGGGAGCATCTGTCATCATGCCTCTATGCTTTCCAGTTGTGCCTTTTCTCGTGGAGGTCTTTGTTGCTTGCTTGATTCTTGCATGGTTGGGAAAAATCCTGCCATCGCTGGTTGAAATGGCTAGAAGATGCCTATGATGGCACCTTTCTCGATGGAGTAGGGAGCATTTTTCTAATGTGCTAAGAATTTTCCTTGGTGGCCTAGCACTAGAGCTATCTTCTCTGTTTGACAGTGGCTCTACAAGGCCAAATTGGCTTCAAACAGTAATGCCAATTTGATATTTCGAAAGCCAAAATAAGATTTCGATCTAAATCATATGCCAAGCCAAGGATGGTCATCCTCGAAAAGGGAAAATTTCCAAGAGACCAGGGAAGTGTGTATTGCTTATACAGATACTCTTCTCACTTCTAGGGAGCTTGAGCATTTTTCAGTACCAAAAAATATGCTTAGCTAATTTTAAGGTGCCACAAAAGGCACTAGGGAGGGTGAAAAGACCCAAATGACAAATGACATCTTAGGGCCAAATCATCATAAATTAAAGTCCCTGCAAAATAGGCTTTTTGTTTTCTATATAAGCCTTCCAAATCATTGTAAGTCTGTCTTGGAAAGTTGCGACCTTGGACTTAAGCCTCCAAGCTTGATTAAGTCCAAATTCGATTTGTGATGTGGTCCTCAACCATTAGTATTAATAGGATTATATCTCTGGAAGGTCTTGGAATGCTTCTACATTCAATCTTTCCACCAATTAATGGTGGCCTTTCTACCAAGTTTGAATGACATGGAGTTAGGGATTAGCTCTCTTAAATCATATTTGGGTAATTTTATATCTATTGCTTAGCTTGAATTTGGCTTTGAGTTCATTCTAGGGCACCTAATCTCTCTATTCTTAGGGGTATATGCCTTAGTTTGAATTTGGCTTGGAGTCATGGATTAGCTCTTAAATCTCTCTAGTGGCCTTAGCTTGAATTTGGCTTGGAGTCAGGGATTAGCTCTTAAATCATATTTGGGTAATTTTATATCCATTGCCTAGCTTGAATTTGGCTTTGAGTTCATTCTAGGGTACCTAATCTCTTTGTTCTTAGGGGTATATGCCCTTGACCATCTAATGCCCCTTTTAAAGAGGTAAGTGTCCGAGAACTAGGGGATGTCTTAAAGAGGCGAGTGTTTGAGAACTAGGGGATGTCTGTTAAAGGTTTCGCAGTTTTTGCAAGAATTGATGGCTACCCAAAGGAGTTGTGTTTGAAAGGGATCCTTGCTTTGAAGTTATATAAGCGTGGGATTATAGCTTCCAAGTTCCTAGGTTTTCAAAATGCTTTGTATCACAAAAGAACCTTGAATTTTCATTGTTGTTAGTTTGATGATCACATCCTTAATGTTGAGGCCTCCTAGGTACTTTTGCCACATGGTGCTCTTGCAATCACACATTTCTGTAGAAGTATCTTTTGGGCCTCTTTCCTTCTACTGCTTTAATGATCCATTTAGTTCAAAGGTCTTGGCCTTGAGTATAGATGTTAGTGATTCCCATCCTGTGTTTATGTCTCGGGGAGTAACAAATATTCCAAGCCACCCTGTGGAAGCCCTTATTTTTCATCATGCTTCTCCATAGGAAGGATGAAGGACTTTTGAAGCCATGATGGCGGGGGCCAAGGATGCCAAACAATATGCATGCATGGGTTGCTAGCACCTTGGTGCAAACCTAGGAAAAAGTTGCCAGTGACATTGGCTTGTTTAGCGACTATGATTTAGGGAATTTTGGGGGGTTAGTGCTTGGAAATGTCTTCAAAGTGAGAAAGGGATAGGGCATGATTGGGAATGCTTCCTACTTAGAGGGTCGAAGAATGTTTTGTAGTTGTAACTTGTATGGGACTCATGTTTCCAACGAGAAAAATGTCGGAAAATACCTTTTTTTTATAAACACAATCAGTCCCGTACCTTCACAATAAAATAAAGAAAAAAAGCTCAAAATCATTAATTTGGGTTTCAACTATTATAAAAACGAATTCCTTTTGTTACTTGTCACTGAGGTTTTCGAAGCAATTTTCTTTAATAAAAAGACTAGACACAATTTGTTTCCCACTGTTCAATGTGAGAACAAGTTTGGGAGTGCAACAATGAATTTCAATGAGCTTATGAATATAGCAAATGAGATTGGGAGTGACGATAGTTTATTTCCAATGAATTTCAGCACTAAAAATGGGTTCATATTCATGCCAAAGTGCCCATAAAGGAGTTCAAACTCTTGTTCTTTGAATTAATAGTCCTCTTTGGGCCATGTCATTGAGAGGAGGATGGTGATATTAGCTATGTATGTTTTTTCATAGCATTTGAATGATTAAATACATAAATATTGATGGCCTTATTTTTGTAATTTTGTTGTTTTTAATAAAGAATTTATTTTTTATTCATTACACACATCAAATACTCACATTTCCTCATTATCGAGACTTTGAAATTGCCATTTTGGAAACAAGTATCCATTTTAGAAACAATTATACCCTCATTTCATGCAATGTAGCTTTTGGACCATCAATGGATAGCCTTTTCTATCTAATTGGATGCAGAAGGGTTGCACACCCCAAAGATCACAATGTTCAATGTTTCACATCTAGGTAGGCTCCAAAACATTTGAAAGATCTAGAATTTGATCACAAAGCAGAGGAGGGACTTAGGTTGGATTCGTTAGTGGAATTGGTCAGTCTCAAGGATGAATTTCGTTCTTTGACGGTATGACAAACAACTCGAGGCCATAAGGTGGTTTGCAAACAAAGCAAGAAAAAATGAGACGGTTAACAAAATCCTCAAGGCCCAACTATATGATGAAAGATATGCTGCATGAAATAGGGATATGACATGTTTTTGAAATAGATATGCACTACAGAAGCGATAACTTCTAAATTTGAGGAAATGAGGAAACTCATGGTTAAAAAATAAAAGAATATCTATGCTGCACAAGTTTCCAAAATGTGGGAAGTATATAGATGTAGGTATGGGTATTTAGAATGGTTAGAAGCTTAGAACAAATTTTCATAAAATTTTGAGTTGAGAATACCGATGTTTAAACAATATAAAAATTATGAAAGATCCTTTATATGATGAAAGATCCAAAAATGAAAGAGAATAGGAAAAAAAACCCTATAAATATCATATTGTTCAATAATAAAAAAATGTAATAATAATCTAATTTTAAGGTCACAACTGAGCCAAACACCAAATTGGTGTATGGGACCCCTTGTTTGTGGGACAAAGGACCCCCTCCGTGCAGTGATTTGATTGCTAAAGTCTACTGAGGTGAGGTGTACATACCCTACCCCTTTGGATTTGGAGAAAGAGAACCTTCCTTTTTTTTAATGATCAAAGTTTACAGATTATTATACAAATTCCAATTATCAATATTTGATTTATTAAAACATTTCCAAAGAACCAACTCTTACATGCAGGTTGGATGGCATATAGAAATCCCTTGTGTCATCGTTTTATTCAATGGGGGAATACTAATAATCATATGGATAATAGTACGAGATGATATTGTAAATATGTAAACACATAAAAATAAAATATATTTTCATATAGTTTTCCGCTGAATGGCTAGCAATTTGTTTTCCAGATACTGCTTGTGCATCATACACAGCTCATTAACACTTGCTAAGTGGAGATATTTATTACTCAGACCATCAAATCATAAACCCGCGAGTCACCAAAACTTTCTACTAGTGAAAATTTCCATACAATTCAAAAGACATTATTCAATCCTATGTATGTCAATGCTGTGATGTAATTGTCAGTTGGTCTTTGACTCAAGTGGTGACATTTTAGAAGCATGAATTTTTTTTGGCCTAGCAAGTATTCTAAGAGCATTTTGATACTTTTAAAGTAGCAATCTAAGCAATACATACCCATCTAAACCCAAGGGTGCCCACTGTTATGTTGGGAACTCCTAGGCACTCCTTGATAAGTTCAAAGCTCCTGGGCGCTCCTTGATAGGCCAGAAGCTCCTAAGTGCTGCTAACAACTGAGAACTCGCTGTGAGCAGCACAGGTTCGAATGGAGCTCTTGGAATGTTCCCGACATTCCTAGAGCCGCTCCTAGGAGTTTTGGAATGTTTCAGTCCATCTCCCAAGCTATAGAAAAGGAGGGAACCCCATGAATAGGTTTTGACATACTCGAGAGTGGTTCTCGACGTCTCGTGCAACTATCAGGTGTATACAATTTTAAAAAATTGGGAAACATTATAAAAGAATATTACAAAAGTTTATAGGCAATATTCATCATCCAAACAACTTGAAAATTCATACATAGTTGACTAGAAAACCAAAATTTCTCTTCATATTTAAGACAACTTTACAAGTGGAGTGGATTACGGCTAGCCCCCATACATGAAAAAGGACATTCCATGTCAAAATTTAGGAACTAGCCAATACATAGATACTAGAAAATGACACTGTGTTCAAGATCATCAAGCCCTCCACCATCATACCTCTAATTGCTAGTAGTCTCATAGTCTTGACTCTTGGAAGTCATTGCAAAACTTGAAGCAGTGTTATTAAAACCATTTTGAACCGTTTGAACCAGCTGGTCTGACCGGTTTTGGGGAAAATCCGGTTGGACTGGTCCTCCCGAACCATTTTTGGCTGGTTCGGTACCGAATTGACCTTTTTTCACTGAACTGGCCAGTTTTGCATGGAATTCGTATGACGCATCTAGGACCCACAGATTTCAAATTTAAAAAAAATGAACCCACAGATTTCAAATTTAAAAAAAATGAATTGTTTAATTGAAGCGGGCCTATTACCTAACCCTAGGGTAATGGTAATGTTACTTGACATTCTCCTTTAACATTACCATTAATTGTTTCA
>SNQJ01S0067414.1:45188-62402 GCA_010110895.2 Picea sitchensis | reverse complement strand
GCTGACATTAAAATAGTTGGCTAAGGAGCTAGCAAATCCCAATCTTGCTAGAATTGCTGAGGTAGTTTTACTAGCCATAGAAAAAATCAATCTAGTAAAATCTCAGGCCTCCAAATTACAAGAGGATATAAAATCTCAGAACAATTTCTCATCTTCTCCAGTACCTTTCATCAAAGGAATTGATGAGGCTGAAAGTTCAAATGCACCTAGATCTTCAAATAATGATGCATGAGGAAATCCCTTCCAAACTGCATGGGAAAAGTGGTGCAATGCCAAATATGGGTCAAGCAAAAAGGTTCCATTCGACCCAGCTAATTCCCACGAACATGATAGTTTCAGTAGAAAAAATATAGACCCAACGCCTGTGACTAATCTCAACTGTAGATCCAGAAATGAAATGATGATAATATTTCATAAATGGCAAGCTTGGGCAAAAACACAAAAGATGATTTTCAGAAATCATGTTGCATGGAATGAATTAGCTTTAAGGCTAACTTGGGGTTTCACAGGAAACCTAGGACTCTGGTGGGATATTGTCAATGAATTAGATAAGCTCAGGATAATAAATCATGATCATCCTATTGATGAGCTTATCAAAGCTGTTGTACATGAATTCTATGGCAGCCAACATATAGACTCTGCACATTATGCAAATATGTTTATGAGTCAAAAGTTGTGTCATATAAACCCGTTGCCTGAATTCTTGTGCACTATGCAAGACATTTTGTATAGAGCTTCAGATCCAGACAATGTAGCCTACTTAAGAAAATACCTTTCCGCTATGCCTGGAAAGATTCCAGATCTTGTTAGAGAACGTCTCGAAACACTGAATATTGATTTAGAAGAACTCTCTCTAGCAGGTCTACATGAACATATAGTCACAACCCTATAGAAATAATGTCTCAGAAGACAAACAAATAAATCAGTTAAGAAACAAATAGGGTTTGACTCCAGCATCTGCAATGTGTTCGCAGAAACATATCACTTTGGTTGCAAACCAAAACAAGGGAAGAAAGAATCTTGTAAAATAGATTGTGGTTGTTTCAAATGAAAATAAAAAAATAAGCCTTTCAAGAAAAGGTTTCCTAAGAGATTTAGCAATCACAAACCAGGACCAAAGAAAGACTTTTTCAAATTCCGACATAGCCCTACACAACTTGTAAAAACAACATGTTTTATCTACAAAAATCCTGGCCACTGGGCTTCACAGTGTCCTCTGCGGAAGAAATCAAGGTTCCAACACAATATGGACTTATTCCAAACAGGATATGATCCAGCAGAATGGGAACTTGTTTCTAACCATTCAGATGGTGAATATTTATCACTAACTGAAGATGATTCAGATTCTCCCCACGATTTCAATTATGATTCTGACAATTCTGAAATCTCTACAGTTTCAGAATCATTAATTTTTTTGGATATCAAAATGTTTTCCCCTAAAGATGATATTCCCTCACTGAGACACCGTCAATCGATAATCCAAAATAAACTGTCTCAACTGACCCCCGGTCACTTTCAACTTTCTAAAAGGTTGAATGCTCAAATCTCCTCCATCAACTCTCAACTTGCAAAACACCAGTAGCCAAGCGTGGTGAATATACAACATTATACTCCTACAGATTCAGCTTTTAATAGATCTCATCCTACAACCTCAAGACATACAAGCTATAGGAAAAGCTTTGATTTCAAACAAACAAAAAAGCATCTGGAAGAGATAGAAGAAGTTGAAGAGTATACAGATGATTCACTAGAAAAGACCATCCAAGATCTAGAAGAATCAATCAAAGGAAAAGAAGCATTAGTTAAAGAAATATGGAAAGCTTTGAAATTAGAAAAATAAGAATTAAAATTTCTCAGAAAACAAAAGGATGCACAAAGAGAAAGATAAATGTTTGATTTAGATAATGACACTCTTGACCAATCTGTTGAGGCCAGTACATTTAAACAGATAAATGGATTCAAAGATAGATTGGTCATCTTCATAGACATTAAAGTATCAGGATATATGACCTATACTCTTGATGCTCAGCTAGCCACTGGAGCAATGAATTCTTGTGCAAAGTATGGTGCAATTCCCTCGTACTATTGGCAGCCCATAAATATTTCTTTTAGAGCAGTAAACAAGACTGAGATAAAAATACAGTCTTTTGCCCCATATTTTCCCATTATAGTTCAAGGAGCCAAAGTACCAATAAATCTCTATTGCTTTGACACAAGTGCAGATATTCTTTTGGGTCAAGATTTTGTAAATAGATGCCTGCCTTTCACTATAGGTAGCAATTTTGTATAGTTCACTGTTTTAGGTAAAACAATATCCATTCCAAGTAAGTCATCCTATGACACCAGGATTGGTAACACTAAACCTCTCCCACAAGTTGAGAAGTCTGCAGAAAAACTGGTTCGAATACAAAATATTGTCAACAATGCTGAAAAACATGGTCTTGAGATAATCAAAGATATTAAAGACAAAATAGAAAAATAATGTACTTCTGATTATCCTGATGACTTTTGGACCAGAGAGCAATACTTTGTAAGTTTTCCCTACAAAGAATGCTATGCAGCGAAGCCACAAAAAACCTTTGCAAATCATATGTCTCCAACAGAAGCAGAGTACTACCAGAATGAGATCAAAGAATTATTGCAAAGAAAGTTGATAGAACCTAGTAGGAGCCCTTGGGCATGTCCATCATTTTATGTCAACAAACATAGTGAGAAGAAAAGAGGAAAAACCAGAATGGTAATAAATTACAGAGCTCTTAACCAAGCTCTACTCCCCATCAGATTTCCTCTTCCATCAAAAGAACTATTGTTTGCTAAGATTGGCAAATGAAATATATTCAACAAGTTCGATCTCAAGAGCTGCTTTTGGCAAATTGGTATTATTCCTCAAGATAGGTACAAAACAACATTTGTTGTGCCTCATGGACAAGGAGAGATATGCCATTCGGATTGAAAAATGCCCCATCATAATTTCAGAAAAGGATGGATGATATATTTAAGCAATTACCTTTTGTTATTGTATACATTGATGATTTGTTTGTTTGTTCTTTAGATGCCAGGTTACACCATTCACATCTTAAAGCAATATTTGATCTCCTGTTCACACATGGTCTAGTTTTGAGTAAATCAAAACTATGCTGGGCAAAGATAAAGATTGAATATCTGGGTTTGATTCTATCAAGAGGATCTATTGAACTTCAAGATCATGCTCTGAAGAAACTCTCAGAATTCCCTGATGAAATTCTGGAGAAAAAACAACTACAAAGATTTCTTGGTTGTCTCAATTACATCCGTCATTTCTACGAGAATCAAGCTAAGTATGTAAGGATTCTACAGAAAAAATTAAAAGAGACTTTACCATGGAATAACAAGATGACTACAGCTGTGCAAATTATAAAGAAGAAAATCCAAGATTTGCCAAGACTACACCTCCCAGATGTTACATTGCAATTGATACTTGAAACCGATGCATCAAATGAAACATGGGCAATAGTTCTATTGCAAAAGAATGTCCCAAATCTAGAAGAAGTTTGAATATACACATCTGGATGTTTCTCAGACACAGAGTCTAAATATCCCTCGTCTCACAAAAAAATAATTGCTGTTAAAAATGGGATAAAGAAATTTAGACTATTCTTAAAGCCTGTTCATTTTATTGTAAGAACTAATTTAAAACATATGAAAGGTATGCTAACTAATCAACATCTCTTGGAACAGGGCAATAACAGGATCTTGAGATGGAGTTTATGGCTTGACGGTTTTGACTTTGATATTCATTATAAGCCAGGGAAATAAAATTGCATTGCAGATCTGCTTACTAGAGAAGCAACCCCTACTATAATAGAAATCAACAAATGGCTTCATCCTCATTGATAGCTCCAGATGCACCAACATGATTCAAATGGGTTCTGATTTGTGACAAATGTAAATATTGCTACTGTTTTGAATGCCTACAATATTGTATAAAATCCAGTCCTCTTTGTAAGAATATCCTGGAAAAATGGATACAAGCCAATAATCATTGTATTCCTAATCATAGCTACTTTGTACAAAGCCATAAATTGTCTAGAGGAACTATTACAGGAGGTCCTATGCAAGGACGAAGATACATATATCTGTATACCCCTTGTATTACTTTTGAGGATTATTGTGTTATTATGATCCAAGCCAGATTTGCTGGTTCCTGTTGGATCTTGTTTGATTGTGAAACTTTCAAGGAAAATCAGATATGGTGGTCTGGTTGGTTATTAATCCTACTCTGGAAATACTGTCCACAAGACGTCTTATTTTTTGGAAGCAGTAAAGATGCTTTCAAATATTGGTTACGATCAGAAGTAGAGGAAGTTGCTCATTATAATGCCTGGTTCGTGTTCAACCTATCTTTCCAAGGCAACGAACTACTTTATGACCATTATGAACCACCAGCTCCCCAGGGCTATAAAGTCTTCAGTGATTACTATGGAGATCTTTGTGTTCCAGAAGAAGACTTAATTCCTGCTATGCAAGGTTCACCGTTCTACAAGTGTTTCAATGGTTTACCACCTTTCTCAGATTACTTTGGTTCACCACCAAGTAGTCATTTCAATTACGAAAATAATGATAGTGGTGACTCATTTAATTCTATCACCGAACATAACATAATCAATAGCATGGAAGCATGATGGACCATCCAATCTTGTAATAATTAGATTCTATTCATGTCTAACGGGCCGACGGTGGTGTCCCGTCTGTTCCGTGGGTTCCAGCTGAACTCCACTTTGTGTCATTATTTTTACTTTATGTCGAGTCTTTCCATAAAGTTGGTATGGGTCCCTGTATGGTCGAGCCTCGGAGGGATGAGATAACAATTGGAGTCCACCAGTTGCCCCATCCACTTGAAAGGAATCTTTCTTTATGACAGGCAGTTGCCAATTTCAGTCAACCGACAACCTAGTAGTTTTAGTATAAATAAGACCCTTGAGGTCTCATTAGGGACATCGGGATAGAGAGAGTCTGAGGTCTGAGTCTAAAAAGAGCAGTGTGTATCCTCTTCACTTGCCTTCGGGAACTTGCGAATGAAAAACACTGATCTCGTTTGTAATATGTCTATGATATGTGAATATCTAATAGTTTGTGGATACTTTGTGTATGATCCAACAAATGTATGCATACATATATGATGATTCATATATATATATATATATATATATATATATATTCCAACAAAATCTACGCATACATATATGAGGATTCAAATACATAGGTTCTTATCTACACTTTTTAAGAGGTAAAAAATATTAAAAAAATGAGAAATCACAGTGAACCAGCTACCTCACCTCGTAAATATACACATATTTATTACCAAGTTTTTCGAGTATTCCAAATTACAAATGGAAAAGAGGTTGACAAGTGTCGTCGAACATAAAAGACGATATGGTTGTGGAACACATTTTTCCAATGTTCATTCAGTTTGAATGACAAATCTCCAATGTGATCTAAGATTAGTGCAGGTTATGGCATTCGTAGGGGATTACTTATTCCACCATGACTAACTGATTCCTGAATGTATTATTCCCCATTATTAGGATTCTTGAACTCCCAGTATAGGATCGTTTGAAACACCTGAGTCAGATTGACTCTTCATATCCTTTCTGGAACCCGAAAACTCTATCACAGGTCCTCTCTTTCTCCTGAGTACAATCCCTTTCTATCGTTTGACCCGGGGTTGTGTCCCGGGCCTCCACCACACAAGGCGCTTCAGGATTCGGGCTTCGACTCCTTACCCGACAGCCAACTCTTACATCCCCAAACTTCGAATCATGAATTTTGAAGGTGTGAGGATCATCGATCCCCATCCCTCCTTTTGATTGACAACCATAATCATTTCAGACTCTGGCCTTCAGGAGTTTTCACATCTCCTATATCTGTCTCTCCCAATTCGCGAACCAACGAAGCGTTGATCTGACACCACATGTCCTATCTCAATGGATGACCAGGGTTGCTTCATTCCCCATCTTTTTTGGTTTTCTCTTCCATGTCTTTCCTTCGAAGGGTTCTTCCTCTGAAGTCCATGCATATCTACCACATGCCCTTCCCAACACCAACGACTAGGATCAACTCCGCTCTCCACGACTCTGCAAAGATCCTTGTTTTCTCTTAGAAAACCTTCTAGAGCACTCACTCCTAGATTTATCGATATTCGACCACCTGTCTCCTCTGATGATGGATGATTTTCATGGTCTTTGGGACTTCGTAAGTCCTCGACCACCTTTTGTGCACTTAGCACAATTTCCTCCTCGAGACTTAAGTTTTTCTCGAACTTATTTTGCACTCCTTACAGAGTTCTGCGCAAACTCTTCTGTGACTTTGCTTGGCTTGAAAACTTCCAAGGTTCTCAGTTCCTCTGCGTCCTTCAATGGAATTTCTCTTTCCCTCCTGACAACTTAACTCCCTTCCTCCTGAGATTGTAAGGTAACCTTACAATATCCTGCCGCACTCCTTGCACTCGGCTCAACTTTTCGACAACTTCTCCCTTAGATTTCCTGAAGGTCTTAAGGCATCCCCTTTCCTTTGTCGATGCACTCTTGCAAAGCCTTCCTTCCTCAGAGTGTTCAGAAACCCTAGGGTTCTCTCAAGGATTCCAACACTTCAGAATGTGTTTCTCTCGTATGCTCTCGTACTTGCTCTATGCCCTCCTGGAAGAGTGTTTAGTAACTATGCACTGTGTTTCCTCCTACACAATATTCCTTTCCAAAGTACTTAACCACCTTGAAATTTCCTCCCGGGTCTATGAATTATCCTGGTATGCCCTCCTGGAAACTTATCTTCTGACTCCACTGAGTTCACTCCTTGCGTCGGCTCACATAATTTCCACCCTTTGTTGCACACTCCTTGCACTTAGCCTAGAGAACTAGACTTAATCCAACACACTCACAGATAGAAAATTGTATCTCTATTCCTGCAGATGATTTCTAACATACATCTACATCTCAAATGCATATGAATGACATTCACGGAAAAACATCCACACAACCATTACACAGAAATTGATAAACAGAAAAAAAAATAAAAATTGTTCCTTTTCTATTCATGGTAGAATGTCAAATTACAAATGATTGAGTCTAGACTGTGACTGAGTCTCGATTCTCTGAGTTTCTACTCATCCTCTTCTACTGGAAACAATACAAGACTTTTATACAAGAGGGGCTCGATGAGCTTCCTTGAAAACTAATCTAGTGGTGTCTAATCACCATTCAAAACACCTGACTACCGAGGCAGATTACAATGATGGAAATCTTATCTGAATCAGATGCAGATCCCTCCTACCATCAACCACTTAATGGCGACCTTATATCCAGCTTGTGCGAAGGCACAACTTGGCTCTTCCATCTTGTCAAAATTAAATAACTTGATCATTCTTACATTCTCAAAGGAAAAATGAGAGGGTGACACTTCTCCCTTCCTTGAATGCGCACCACTCACGCTAATCATCTAGCGCGTGCTAAGATGGAGCGATGCTCCTGCATCATACTCCATGGCTATGAAAATCCATGATCTCTTTCTCATGAGATTCCAAGATCTGTTAAAATCCTCCTAGATCCCAAACTTTCTCTTGGAACTGTCCTTCGTGGATCTTTGCCATGTGCCCTTCCCAACACCAATGATTAGGATCAACTCCTCTCTCCACTACTCCACGAAGATCCTTTTTTTCTCTTGGAAAAAATTTCGAAGCAGTCACTCCCAGATTTCTTGATATTCTGCCACCTATCTCCTCCAATGATTGATGATTTTCATAGTCTTTGGGACTTCGCAAGTCCTCAACCACCTTTTGCGCACTTAGCGCAATTTCCTCCTCGAGACTTAATTTGTTCTCGAACTTCTTCTGCACTCCTTGCAGAGTTCTGTGAAAACTCTTGTGTGACTTTGCTCGGCTTGAAAACTTCCAAGGTTCTCAGTTCCTCTATGTCCTTTAGTGGAATTTCACTTGCCCTCCTGAAATCTTAATGCCCTTCCTCCTGAGCTTGTAAGATAACCTTACAATATCTTGGCGCACTCCTTGCGCTCGGCTCAACTTTTCGACAGCTTCTCCCTTATCTTTCCTAAAGGTCTCAAGGCATATCCTTTCCTTTGTTGATGCACTCTTGCAAAGCCTTCCTTCCTCAAAGTGTTTAGCAACCCTGGGGTTCTCTCAAGGATTCCAACACTTCAGAATGTGTTTCTCTCGTATGCTCTCGTACTTTCTCTATGCCCTCCTGGAAGAGTGTTACAGAGTGTTCAGTAACTTTGAGTTGTGTTTCCTCCTACACAGTCTTCCTTTCCAAGGTACTTAACCACCTTGAAATTTCCTCCCGAGTCTATGAATTATCCTGGTATTCCCTCCCAACAACTTCTCTTCTGACTCCACTAAGTTCAGACACACACTCCTTGCATCATCTCACAGAGTTTCCACCCTATGTCGCGCACTCCTTGTACTTAGACTAGAGAAGAACACTTAATCCAACACACTCATAGATGGAAAATCATATCTATATCCATGCAGATGATTTATAACATTCATGTATAGCTGAAATGCATACGAATGACATTCACGACAAAACATCCACACATTAATTACACAGAAATTGATAAACAGAAAAGAAAAAAAATTGTTCCTTTTCTATTAATGGTAGAATGTCAAATTACAAATGGTTGAATCTGGACTACGACTGAGTCTCAGCTCTTTGAGTTCCTAATCATCCTCTTCTACTGGAAACAATACAAGAGTTTTATACAAGAGGGGCTCAATGAGCTTCCATACAAACGAATCTAGTGTCTAATCACCATTCAAAAATTCCTGACTACCAAGGCAGATTACAATGATGGAAATTCGATCTGAATTAGATGTAGATCCCTCCTATCATCAACCACTTAATGGTGACCTTATCTCCAGCTTGTGTGAATGCACAACTTGGCTTTTCCAGATTTTCAACATTAAATGCCTTGATCACGATTAGACTCTCAAAGGAAAAATGAGAGGGTGACGCCTCTCCCTTCCTTGAATGCACACCACTCGTGCTAATCAGTTGGAGCATGTTGAGATGGAGTGATTCTTCTGCATCACATTCAAAGCCCAATTGTATGACACATTGTATGGCACATTGCATGACAGATTGCATGACCTTGCAGATGGCCTCAATGATAGTTTTTGTAGTATTCAAGATTCATTGGATAGCATGCAGGAGATATTTCTTATGGAAGACATTAGGGATGAATATAATCAAGAAATATATGCTTGGTATGATTTTGAGGCCGATTATGATTGATGTATATGGATGTGTCACATTGATGTAATAATAACTTCCATCTTTTATTTGATGACTCTAGTCCACCTTCTATAGACTACATCAATGTGACACATTAGGAGCTAGTTATTATTACCAGTGTCCATCCTGCATATTATACAACGGTATTGTTCCTTCTAGATTCATCTTTGGCCCTTTCCCACTATGTGGATGGATATTCTCATTTGGATCCACATGATAGGTGTTAGTATTGGGAGCATCATTTTCAGTTGCTTATTGGTGTCGATATATTCCTTGTGGAGTTCACATGACCAATTGGACATGGGACCTTGGTTTACAATGGTAGTTGGACTACTTTAGCATGGTGGCTTCCATTTCTCAATGGGACCCTAGTTCTCTAGTTTACTTCAGCACTATGGTCCACACTTATCCATGGGAACCTGGTTCTCTAGTCTACTTCATCACTATGGTCCACACTAATACATGGGACCCTAGTATTTGGTTGTACATCAAGCATTCAAGACAACACTTTCATAAGGGGGATGGAATGTTAGGTAGCTAGAGAGGTAGTTGGGGGGGNATAAGTCCCATTATGATAGTTATATAAAATAAATGGGTAGTTATATATAATAAATGTAAGAGGACTTCTTAGAAGGTTCTACTTCTAGAATATTCCTCCTCTAGAATGTTCTTAGGTGATGGTAGCACTATATAAAGGGGTTCAAGCAATGTAATGGGATATGAAGAGAATTATTGTATTTGGAGCGGTATCTCAATAGGAAGAAGCCCCCTCGAAGAGGCAAGTGAACAGGAGAGGATCCCTTCCATAATAGGATCCATTGTATGGTGTTCCCCTACCTCAAGGGTTTTCTATAATAAAAGTGTGGCTCTTCTATATTGTTCTTTGAATATTTGTGGAGTTTTTGTATGCAAATATTTGGTTCTTATCAGAATATTTTCCACCATTTTTTACTTTAGCTTTATTTTTTGTCCTATATATTCACAACAAACACGAGTAAAACCAATATGTTCAAATTAATTCTCCTTACTAATCAATTAGTTGTATCAAGCCATTTCGAGGCCGAGTCGAAATATTTTCTGCAGTTCCCTTGGGAATTAGGTGGTCCTAGAACTTACATGTTCTAACCTCATATCTCTAACCTACCAATTCATATTTATGCCAATATTCGTACTTTTTAGAGACCTTTGAAAGTGCGTTGTCGTTTTTTGAGAGAGTCCTTTTTTTCTTAGAGTCTTTTTTTAATTTGAACAATTGTTTCGATTATTTTGTTGTAGTGGATTGTTTTGAGGCTTGAGTCAGAGTGTATTTTTTAGATCCCTTACTAATTTGGTGGTCGTAGAACTTGTCTATTCTAAACCAACATCTCTAGCCACCAATTCTTATTTTATGCCATTGAGCTTACTTTTAGAGACCTTTTTCACTTGACTCCTTTTCAATTTGAACAATTGTTGCAAGTGCTTTTTCCATTTTATTTGTTTTTTTTGTATGATATTTATTTTACCCATATATAAGTGTCACCTCTTTATTTACATTCACATTACCATGTTATAAGAGACCACTAGAGGTGGAGGATAAATGGGAAATTAAGGTGAGGTTAGTTCATCTTATTGTCTCAAAGTTAATTAAGTAGAATCATGGCCACAAAAATTGTTTATATGTCTTTTCCATGACCAATGTTATAAACATGTTGATTGTGGTCTTCAATACTCTTTCTATAAATCTAACCAAATTGAGTTTATGTGCATCCACGGTCTACAAAAACCATATCTTTATATAAATCAACAAAGCAAGTGTTCTTTTGAGATACTAGTCATTGATTAGTGGCCACATTAGTAACCTAGCTATTGCTTTGATTATAGTAGTATTAACCAACCCTCCATGATGATCCATTCTCTCCTTAAGCAACTCTAATTTCTAAGCTACCTTTTGTAATGAAAATCTTCCTCGTGCAGTTGAGGTGGCACTCTATCTCCCATGCTATGCCCATGGAATATTTTTATATATCTCATGCCTACATTTAGCAATAGATGCCTACATGTGAAAGAATTTTCTTAAAGGTGAAGGTATTTGTTGACAAGAGAGGATTGTTTGTATGCCATGTTATGAATTGTTCGTATTGTTGGCCAAGCATCCATGCTTATTTCCTTTTGTTTATTTTGTGCAAGTAACATGGCATGGTACATCAAAAGGTAGCCTTAAAATATGAAGTAGTTGGGATAAAGTAAGATATATTGATGTTGGAGGTCACATCTTCATCCTTGATAGATTCCACATCCATTTTATCGATTACTTTTAGAAAATTTATTGACTTCCATTCTACCACCAAGGTAAAGATGCCCTCATTCCAATGCTACACAACATCTTTACCATTAATCATTGTCTTCCCACCAAAGTTGGATATGGGTTTTGTAGGAATTTTTATAAATGGAAATATGCATAATTCTTATTCCTACTATGGTCACAGATGCGTACTGCATGTGACCAATAGGTTGTAAATCCATTTGATTGGTTAAAAATATTGAATAGAAAGGACTTAACAGTAGAGGAAAATTGAACCATTCTCATATCTTTCAAGGGAGAAAATTAACACTCGACTCCCAATCCATGATAGTTTCGAAAATAGTTTGTCTGGGAATTGTGTTGGCATGCTTGTGTTAACATTCTTATTCTATACATTTGTATAATGAAAAAACTCATTCTTGTTCTTGGCATTGGACACTCCTAATGTTGGCGCTCTAGTGTAGCTTCAAGATAATGTTGAGAATGCTTGTTCTAATTTAAAAACTTGCATCCCATTGAACATTACAATAATTCCTTTATTGGTAGTCAACTCTCTTAGTACTTTACTTTTGTTATTCCAAGGTCCAATTTATCACTTTCAATTACAAATGTTGTCTTGGATTTCTTGAATTTTCATACACTTGAATGGGAGGTTGCCTTTTTCTAATTTTACGAGTTTTGGTCAAACCATTGAGAACTAAAGTTGCATTTGAAATCTAATTGATGTTCCTCTGTGATGTGTTGTATTTGAACTAATAAAGGTCCTCAATTTTTCTTGGAGACAAATTTTTGTCCTTGATTTACAGGGAATGCCTCTTATAAGTCCATATAGTTCCCATGTATTTGATCCAAAATATATGAAAAATAAAGGCGATGACATCTGGAATGTTAGACGGTGAGTCCTTAGACAATCACCAAGTCTGAGATCACCTTCGTATGAGTTGTCATCCTTATATATTGATGCGGTATCATCCTTATCCACTGACGAGTTGTGAGTGAGATATAGATGTAGGGGTGGTCAAATACATGCACTATAAATTGATATCATTGGATGAATACATGTGTTGAATATGGATTTTCTGCCAATTCTTGTCTTTTGTTGTGCTTTGTCTATTTCTGAACATGGTATTAGAGATTATTAAAAATGGTATGGGTTGAGTGAGTTATGAACGTGTAGCTTAGATTCCTTCACTCTTATTTCTTCAAATCTGTGCTTAGGGGTGGCATCTACAGTAGATTCCCATGGTAGGGTGGAAAATTGCTTGTACACAACCAATTTTTTGGACTATATTATGTTAAAACATAAGTTCTCTATTTGTTTCTATGAATATGCAATTTAATGGTATTCAATATTTCTCTCCTCTATTGCATCTTCCTTGTCTTTGTCCCATCCATTCAAGGGCTATAATAAATAAGAACCTTATTTCTTTTCAGTGATTCTAAAAAAGGGTAATATTCTAGGTTTTCTAAAACAAGACCAATTATATTTTCTCACTCATTAAAGAGTAACTAACTAAGGTTGACACTCGAAGAACGAATAAGGAAGGCTGAAACAAGAAGTAGAATTGGATTTCAATTTGTCGATCTACCTTACTTTCATTTTTATGGTGGGGGGAAGGGTTTGTTAAGGTGCACATGTATCGATATTAATTTGTAGATATAGAAAGCTTCTTTCTTGTGCTGTCTTATATATAGTTATTTTAATAGATTTGATACTTCATTGACATACATTTAAACCATTCCAAGCCTATATGAAGGCCATCCCTACTTTGATATAGTGAAATGGTCTATTGAGGGAAAAACTTTTAATGGCCTAGGAATGGATACCTGTCCCATGGTTGGAAGTGTGTGGGATGGGGACACCACAAATAATGGCATGTTGAATATGTACGTGTGTTTCAATGTATGTGGAATGGCATCCTTAGTATGATCATGTGTATGTATAATTTACTTACTCAAGTCCTCCAATGAATTTACAAAAGTGATCCTCAATCCATACTAAATCCTTCATGGGTACAAGAAATCAACCAATTACACTTCTCACTCCATACATAGTCTATGCAAAGAATATGAACCAAGCGATAATAATTAAACCTCAACACAAGTAGCATAACAACATATCCATTGACTACTTTATCTAATACTTATTCTACGTCATGAATAAAAAAAATGAACATAAATTATAAAAAATAACATTAAAAAAAACCTCTAAAATCTTATAATAAAACATATATGAAAAAAGGATGAGAGGTGAACATTTATATGCTTGGATTAAGGTGTCCAACATTCCCTTAAAATTCTACTTACTTTGACAACCTCTTCCTAATTATAAGATGTAAGTTAGGTATGAGCTATTTGTTACCCCTTTATTCCATTTTATTTTAATGGTATCCATATTTTGTATTGATCAAATGAGGAATTACCCTAGAACTGATGTCATTAGAAACAGACTCAATCCTAAGGCCAACTAAGGAGAAAAAGCATCACACTCTAATTAATCTAGGAGTCAAGCATGCAAACAAACCTTCTCACAAAGAAGTGCTAGTTGGTGATGGAATCCAACATCGCAGGATTGATGCACGAAGGGGATGAGTTTCGGCAGGTGGGAAAGTTACGTTGACAACCTGCTTAACAAACTAACGCTCTGGTGCAAGTTACCTCACCGAGCATTGGGAAACCCTCCAAGGAGTCCGAGTGATTCTAGCCAATGTCGATCCCATGGAAAACAACACCTTCCCTGTGTTTTTACCTTGGGTAGGAAGTATAAAATATTATGGCCTCTATGGTACCACCTACTATACCAAATAAGAGGGGGGACATTCGATAGTCGACACCAAGACCAACAAAGAAAGGATGATTACTCTGTCGGCCCCAATGCGACCTCGTGCTTGACCCTTGTGTTAGAAGGGATTCCCAAAGTCAGTGATATAACAACTGGATTTCACTCCCTAACTCAAAGATTTATGTTTGTTTAGCATCTTTGGAAAGTTATTCTCACAATCCTATTCCAAAACTCTACACCTAAGATAAGATGGGTTTGAATATCCCTAGAAACATTACTAGATAAATTTTAATTAGCGCTTGATTTTAGGTTGTTGTTACTCAAAGGAGTGGTCGTGAAACTGATGGTGTTTCGACTCGACTCTTTAAACCATGCAAGAGGAAAATGAAATGCAAGAATTTCATCTTCGATGAAAACTATCTATAGGAAGGAGCAAGAGGTTTTAAGAAAATAAATGATTTCTGGATATATTACTATGTGTGCACTGCTAATGACAAAAAGTATGAGCTAATTATCTAGATAAATGGAAGAAAAATGACCCAAATTTTAAAAATACCATGTAAATGTCATAGTTCACTTAGTACACCTATACAACATTGAATCCATTGTCATCATTTCTAACATAGTAAACTTTTATGATTATAGAGACCACCACACACATATTAAATATTCATAAGGATCGTGGGGGCTTCACCTTGTTGACAAATATCTTATCATGTTCATTCATAAAGGGGTTTCTTTAATTATGAACCCACATGTTGTGAATAAATGTGTTCACGTCAAACACTGGAAAGAACAATGTAATAAAGAAAAAATAAAACAACTCCTTGTTTCATAAGAGGAATGTCACATAAGGATTTCAAATTTTTATGTTCTCTGGAAATTATTAACCTTGCCAAGACATAAGAGGTGTAAACATGGTGATCTTAGTACCCAATAAATCTATGTTCCTACAAAACAAAGGTTAACAAATTTCCTTAAGTAGGGAAGGGATAGTGACAAAAATTACCATGAGAGCACAACATTCAAGAAAAGGTGAAAGAGAGAGGAGACAAGAGGTGAGAGGATACCACACTAGGGTTGAACTAGTGAAGGAAAGAGAGGTAAGAGGAAACAACTATTATGAGGGAGGGTGAAATTTGGAAATGCTAGCCTACAACTAGTGAGGTCATTAGAGGTGGAATTATCGTGAGGTGACATGAATGAAGACATGAAGTGATGATGTTAAAAGGAACCATCAAAGGCATTGATGATGGTGAGGTGATATTATAAATAATTTGTAAAGGAACCATTGAAGGAAATAATATTAATTGTAAGGTGACATTAGTGAGGGCATGTGTCATTGATTCTAGAAAGGCACCATTGAAGGAATGAGGTGAATATGTTATCATGGGGATGGAAAAGTAACAACATTAAACAACGTTAATTAAGCACCATAGAATATAGGAGGAGAGCGCTGAGAGGAAGGAAATTTCATGGAAATGAAGGTGACCTTATAGCTATAGGCTACATGATGCAACCGCCAAAGATAACGTCTTAGGGAATATAGCAAGGGAGTGGTGACTAGTCTAGACTAAGGAATTCCATCTTGAATTCATCCCTACTCAAGACAATGAACTAAAGGGAGATAATCAAAGATGGACGGATCAATGAAATAGGTGGTAAATAAGAGAAAAGATAAGACAAGGAAGAGAGGAAAATCTTTCCCTAGGCATCTTAAGGATAAGGTAAAGAAGAGACATGAATAATAAAGGTATGATAGGCTATGATTAGGGGACTAGAAAAATGGAAGGGGGGAAGAAAACAAGGAGAGTAGGTGTTACCTTAAGAATATCAAGGTGATAATGGAGGAGAAAGAGATGGGTAAGACGACCCAAAAAGAACCATCATATGGACATATAGTAGGATGGAGTTCCCTATGAATAAGGATAGGAATTCCAACCTAAGGGATCTTAGATGAAAAAGAGAAAGAAAGGGTAGATTGCATGGGTGAAGTGTTGGATTATTGAGAGGGGGAGTGAATCAGAGATAGAGCAATTTAATCCTTTTTCACCATAAAATGAAAGTGTTATATCAATGTAGCATTATCATCCAACAATTGCAGAGTAAATAAACAATGAACAAATGATCAATCACACACATACATAGTACACCAGTGTTTTACGTGGAACCCAAAGCGGGAGAAAACCACAAAATGCTTTTTCTTATATGTCTTTAAGAATTACATTCATTGGAATCACCAACTTTCTTTTTTTTCTAGCTACAGCTGAAGGAGGCTCCAACCCCCTAGTTTCTTAGGCTACAACCTGAGGGAAGCTCCAACTCCCCAATTCTTTGGATACAACCAGAAGGAGGCTACAACCCCCTATGTTCTCCAACTATAACCATTTGTCCTTTCCCCATCCAACTGCCCTGACATAAAAGTAGAATGATGGAACCACTATCACACTATCATTGTGAGATATATTGTTGTAAACCTGTACCAATCAACCTGTAACAACCTGTACCAATAACCTATGCCAACATGTACCATACATCAACTTGTACCAATCAACCTGTAATAAACTTGTAACAACCTATACCAATAACCTGTGCCAACATGTACCATACATCAACCTGTACCATAAACAAATGCATCAACCATGCACCAAACCTATACAAATAACCTGTCCAAACAACCTGTAATCAACCTGTACCATAAACAAGTGCATCAACCATCCACCAACCTGTACCTCAACCTGTACCATCAATGAGTGCATCAACCATGCACCAAATATGTACCAATCATGCATCAAATACACATAAACTATGACTCATCAATATGTACCAACATCATCAACTATACACCTCATGTATGTGCTAACTCATCA
>SNQJ01S0067414.1:22866-33578 GCA_010110895.2 Picea sitchensis | reverse complement strand
GGTTTACATGATGAATTGATGATGGAAAAAAGTGGGTGTGTGAGTCAAATTTGAGTCCAGAAACCCTCCTATATCGTTAAGGCATGTGAATAGTCTATCCATGTCAAATTTCAGTTCATACAGAAACAGTTTGAAAAAAAATCAATGTTGGCCCCATTCACAAGTCATTGTTGCACACGTCTAGTCCTAGTACAATGTATTTTCATTGATCCTTTTAAATTTTGTTCGACACACATGTTCCCGCATCTAGTACTGCAAGGGCATATATTTATGGTGTTGATTAAACAATGAATGAAAAAGAGGGATTTTTCATCACAACTATGACACACATACATTGTATATACAATGTAGAACCTGAAAGAAAAATGAAGGAAGGCTGATGCAAAATTAAAACTTGTGTCAACCAATTTGTGTACTTTGAAATAAAAATAGGGTTTATGGTTTACATGATGAATTGATGATGGAAACAAGTGGGTTTCTGAGTCAAATTTGATTCTGGAAACCCTCCCATGTTGTTAAGGCATGAAAATAGTCTATCCATGTCAAATTTAAGTTCATACAGAAACAGTTCGAAAAAATTTCAACATTGGCCCCATTCACAAGTCATTGTTGTCCACATCTAGTCCTTGTACAATTTATTTTTGTTCTTCCTTTTAAAATTCATTCGACACACATGTTCCAACATTTAGTACAAAAAGGGCATATTTTTATGGTGTTGATTAAACAATGAACGAAAAAGAGGGATTTTTCATCACAACTATGGCACACATACATTGTATATACAATGTAGAACCTGAAAGAAAAATGAAGAAAAGATGATGCAAAATTAAAACTTGTGTCAGCCAATTTGTGTACTTTGAAAGAAAAATAGGGTTTATGGTTTACATGATGAATTGATGATGGAAACAAGTGGGTGTGTTAGTCAAATTTGAGTCCAGAAACCCTACCATATCATAAAGGCATGAGAATAGTCTATCCATGTCAAATTTCAGTGCACACAGAAACATTTTGAAAAAATTTCAACATTGGCCCCATTCACAGGTCATTATTGCCCACATCTAGTCCTAGTACAATGTCTTTTCATTGTTCCTTTTAAAATTCATTCCACACACATTCTTGCATCTAGTACTGCAAGGGCATATTTTTATGGTGTTGATTAAACAATGAACGAAAAAGAGGGATTTTTCATCACAACTATGATACACATACATTGTATATACAATGTGGAACCTGAAAGAAAAATGAAGAAATTAGGTTGATGCAAACTTAAAACTTGTTTCAACCAATTTGTGTACTTTGAAAGAAAAATAAGGTTTATGGTTTACATGATGAGTTGATGATGGAAACAAGTGGGTATGTGTGTCAAATTTGAGTGCAGAAACCCTCCCATATCATTAATGCATGTGAATAGTCTATCCATGTCAAATTTCAGTGCATACATAAATAGTTTGAAAAAAAATTAATGTTGGCCTCATTCACAAGTCATTGTTGCCCATGTCTAGTCCTAGTACAATGTCTTTTTGTTATTACTTTTAAAATTTGTTTGATACACATGTTCCCACATCTAGTACTGCAAGGGCATATTTTTATGGTGTTGATTAAACAATGAATGAAAAAGAGGGATTTTTCATCACAACTATGACACACATACATTGTATATACAATGTAGAACCTAAAAGAAAAATTAAGAAAGGTTGATGCAAACTTAAAACTTGTGCCAACCAATTTGTGTAATTTGAAAGAAAAATAGGGTTTATGGTTTACATGATGAATTGATGATGGAAACAAGTGGGTGTGTGAGTCAAATTTGATCCAAAAACCCTCCCATATTGTTAAGGCATGTGAATAGTATATCCATGTCAAATTTCAGTGCATACAGAAACAATTTTAAAGAATTTCAACGTTGGTCCCATTCACAATTCATTGTTTCCCATGTCTAGTCCTAGTACAATGTATTTTTGTTGTTCCTTTTAAAATTCGTTCGACACACACGTTCTCACATCTAGTACTGCAAGGGAATATTTTTATGGTGTTGATTAAATAATGAACAAAAAAGAGTGATTTTTCATCACAACTATGACACACATACATTGTATATATAATGTATAACCTGAAAGAAAAATGAAGAAAGGTTGATGCAAACTTAAAACTTGTGTCAACCAATTTGTGTACTTTGGAAGAAAAATAGGGTTTACAGTTTACATGATGAATTGATGATGGAAACAAGTGGGTTTGTGAGTCAAATTTGAGTCCAGAAACCCTCCCATATCATTAAGGCATGCAAATAGTCTATCCATGTCAAATTTCAGTGCATACAGAAATAGTTTGAAAAAATTTCAACATTGGCCCCATTCACAGGTCATTGTTTCCCATGTCTAGTCCTATTACAATGTCTTTTCATTGGTCCTTTTAAAATTCATTCTACACACATGTTCTCGCATCTAGTATTGCAAGAAAATATTTTTATGGTGTTGATTAAACAATGAACGAAAAGAGGGATTTTTCATCACAGCTATGACACACATACATTGTATATAAAAAGTAGAACCTAAAAGAAAAATGAAGAAAGGTTGATGCAAACTTAAAACTTATGTCAACCAATTTGTGTACTTTGAAAGAAAAATAGGTTTTATGGTTTACATGATGAATTGTTGATGGAAACAAGTGGGTGTATGAGTCAAATTTGAGTCTGGAAACCCTCCCATGTTGTTAAGGCATGTGAATAGTCTATCCATGTCAAATTCCAGTGCATACAAAAACAATTTGAAAACATTTCAACATTGGCCCCATTCATAGGTTACTATTGCCCATGTCTAGTCCTAGTACAATGTATTTTCATTGTTCCTTTTAAAATTCGTTTGACACACACTTTCAAGCATCTAGTACTGCAAGGGCATATTTTTGTGGTGTTGGTTAAACAATGAACGAAAAAAGAGCGATTTTTCATCACAAATATGACACACATACATTGTATATACAATGTAGAACTTGAAATAAAAATGAAGAAAGGTTGATGAAAACTTAAAACTTGTGTCAACCAATTTGTGTACTTTGAAAGAAAAATAGGGTTTATGGTTTAAATGATGAATTGATGATGGAAACAAGTGGGTTTATGAGTCAAATTTGAGTCCATAAACCCTCCCATATCGTTAAGGCATGTGAATAGTCTATCCATATAAAATTTCAGTGCATACAGAAACAATTTGAAAAAATTTCAATGTTGGCCCCATTTATAGGTCACTATTGCCCATGTCTAGTCCCAGTACAATGTCTTTTCGTTGTTCCTTTTAAAATTCTTTCAACACACACATTCCCATAGCTATTACTTCAAGGACATGTAATAACGTCGATGAACAAGTACTAGTTGATATAAATTACACAAGCTTCATCAGTTATTTCTTGTCTTTGTTTTTTTCTCTCATCTAGGTACTTATTTGCTCAATAAATTAAATACTATTAGTACGAAATCATTATTTAAATATGAAATGTCCTCTAGCGCCTTCTTCTTGCCACTAAATGCATGGGCCTAATTGGCATGATGTTGTTTTTGTACAACATAGGCCAATGAAAATAAAGAGCATGAGGATGACCATGGGTATATTGTTGGGAGTTCCATGCACCACATTAATCTGAGAAAGTTCGAATGAAATAAGGCCGAGATCGGATATATAGAGTGGATGTGTGACTCATATTTGAGTTTTGAAGCGCACATTCTTCTTGCCACATAAATCATGGGCCAAAATCCCATGTTTTCAAATATTTTCAATGAAGATTCTATAGAAATGACAAACACGTTCATCGAAACTTCGATGATGCAATACTATGACAACAATGATGGCATCTACGATCATGATGGTATAAAAATGAATGATCTTTTCTTGGTTTCAAGAATAATTTATCCTCTACTGAACAAGGCCAACCACGTGAAGTTGGAATCCCATATGGCCCCTCCCCTCCCCCTCACATCACTCTCAATTCCCCAATACCCAATCTATAAAATAGAAAATAATCGAAAGAAACCTAGTAAGATTCATGCATATAAACTACCTAAACAAAAATTAATGACGCTAAATGGAATTATGTGTTTGTAAATGATATTTTTAGTTTACCATGTACTCTATTATATTGGCGACTATTTTCAGGTTTCACGTAATAATTAAACAACATGTAACATAGGATATAAAAATGTCGCATAAAACATAAAAACATGTAATTAACCCATGACATAAGTAAATTATTTTAAGAGAATAATTAATACAAATTAAAATATATAGTCATGTACTTGATCCAACTCAACATCTGTATCATGCTTATTCTGTATCTTCTACTTCATCGAACTCGACATCTGCATCATCATCCGGTTCAGAAACTATGTTCAAAGGATTGATGATATCATCATCATCATCAATATCATTTTTTAGCATATTTTCATCGACATCATCATCAAGAACTGCATTGTCTCCTATGCCTGGATCATGATATTCTTCATCTGTCAACCCTGCATGATCTTTCGGCTCTGTCTGATTTGGCGAATCATCTTCTTCTTCAATATCTTCTTCTTCCTATACATGAGTATACTTAACTGGCCTTCCTCTTGGATCATATCTAACAAAAAATGACCAATCCCTCTCACTTGGAACATTTGAGTAAAAGACATGTTCACATTGGCTTGGAAAAACATATAAATCATGTCTTCTTTAAAACATCGTTGTTTTAATCATCGTAAATCTTTTGGAATGTTGAATAACAGTTCTTTCCTCATTGCGTTCATGAATTTGTAACCTATACCATTTGACATCGAATATAACTCATTTGAAGGAATTAAAGCCACACTCAAGTATATCATTCAAATACCCATAGTATCTATTTTCAGATTCTCAGGGATGTCTATCACTCCTAGAAGAAACATTAGTGACCTGGAATACTTCAGTTATCCCACTATTAGAAGTTTTCCTATTTTCATCCAACTGTTTGATGCAAAATTTACGACCATTGCACCACATAGCCTTGTGGTGTTTCAATCACAATATGCCAGATATGTAAAAGATGCATTGTCAATTAATATATTAACATATTTATATAACTTGGAAAGTGTCTGAAAAAGACAGTACACATGTAGTCACATTAATATAATATAAAATAATTGAATAAAATGGGTGAATTTTCTTTCCTATCCTTCTTTCAAACCATATGCTAAATCAATTTCCCTTTGTGTAACATTCGCATCTCCGTTACGACGAGCTTCTCTAACCAATTCAGACAATCATTGTCATGATAACCTACTGCCATGATGTTGTTTGCATCTTTCAATCCATACATTAATCTAGTCAATATTGTTTGTAGTGTATAAATGCAGTGCATCCCAATCTTGGGCAACTGAATTAAAAAATCATAATTCACCAATATTAAATATCAATTATAACCATGGTAAATATTAATAATTGATGAAATAACAGATATTAATATATTAATGAGTATGATCATATACACAAAAAAACTAAAAATTATATGTATTAATATAAATCTCCACATTTATTAATATATTACCTCTCATTTTTTTCATTCTACCTTTCCCCAATAGGTGCTCCTGATCTTCAAACTTTTTGATGGAGTTCACATCTGAAATGTGATCCACTACATCCATAGTTGACATTTATAATTTAGAAATATACTGACTAATATACACCATGGATTGATATACCATATATTCCTCCACCATGGAACCCTCGGGACGTTCTCTTTGTCTAACCAAAGCCTTCAATGATTTCAAGTGCCTCTCCACCATCCACATTGACCTTGTGTGTACAGGTCCACACATTTTAATCTCCTAAACTTGGTGTATGAAGTAGTGTTCTTGTGCACTAAAAAATGTTGGAGGTATATAATTTTTCATTTCACACATTAGTCGAGGAATTTCTCTCTTTCGATACTGTATATCATGTTCATGGATTTCTTTCAATGGAAACCATCTACATGAGATCATGACACAAGAAAATAACATGTTTCAACATAACATAATATATATTACATTACAAGTAAAACACATGTCATTAAGTACAACAACAAATTGAAAGAACATTTCGCATATAAATCACAACTACTTACCTCATGTATTTGCCAAGATCATATATAACTTGTTTGATGTTGTTTTCAAAGTCGTTTGGGAGAGATAGCAGTAGAACACACTGTAGCAAAAAAAAATGAATTGTTATTTGTTTCGACCAAAGTAGACAAAAAAAAAAAAACTTAAAAGACGTATAACGTAAATATATAAACATGTATACCAAAATTATTATCTTAATGAAGGTATGTTAATCATGTGTTTTTACCCCACCAAATTCACCTTTCTTCATTAATATACTAGTTATGTTTGAAGCAAAACCTATGGGAAATTTAAGTGAAAGTGCACATGGTATTACTGAGAGCTCCAGGCACCAAAAATTTTGGAGCAACCGCAAGCTAGATTTTTTGACAGTCACGGCCATAGCAGAGGACAGCATGAGCACCAGAGGGGGGGGGTAAGGGTACCCCCTCATACAAACAGGCAATGGTAGATAGAGGGAAAGGGCCAAGGGGCGTATTTTTCAAGGCACCAATGATAGGAACCTCGGGATCTGACCCAGGAATAGGTCAGGAAAGGATCCAGGGAAAAAGTGAATGCATGGAAGCGGAAGCCAAGGAAACCCAGAACAAGATGCAAGACACAACGAAGACCAACCGGGAAAAAGGGCGCAACCCATGCAAACCCAAATCGGCAATGATACCTAAGGTGATACTGGAGGATCCACAGATGAAACTCTACAGGGATAAGATGAAGGTGCATGCGCTAATCTGAAAATTTATGGGCTTGTGGCCCACCAAAAGAACGCTGCGCAACTGGATCAAATATCACTGGAAGCCAAGTGGGGAAGTGGAGCTCCATCTGGGCTCAAAAGGTTTCTTCACATCAGTCTTCATAAACCTGGAAGACAGAGATAGAGTATTTGAAGGAGGGCCATACTTCCATGCATCATCAGGACTATACATGCAACAATGGAAGGAAAATTTCTCCCCAGAAAAAGAGACCTTCAAAAAGGTATCGGTTTGGGTGAGACTCTATTCCCTACCTTTAGACTACTCGTTACCCTCTACTTTTGAAGCAATAGGGAATAAAGTGGGGAAATATATAAAGACTGTAGAAGCCACCCTGAAAGGAAGATACACATCTTACGCAAGAATATGTATAGAGATGGATGTGTCGGGACCGCTCCCAGAAGCCATATGCCTCGAATTGAGGGATGAGGAATGGATCCAAAGCATCGATTATGAACAGATCCCCTTTCGATGTAGAAGGTTCCATGAACATGGTCATTTGATCAAGGAATAACCTCTTAATAAAAAATAGGAAACGAAAAACCCCAAACCACAGCAGGATGAGGATGGGTTTGTTAAACCAAACCCCAGAAGCATAGCCAACAAAAAGTAGAGCAAATCCCAAGAAGAAAATAACCCAGAGGTTCGGAATAACCTAGAAGGATAGGATAAAACCAATAAAGGGGCATAATCCAACAAGGATATGACAAAAGCTCAGGAAGGCAGAGAACAAACACCAAACGAGCCCACCGACCGACCAAATAACCAGAAGGAACAGGGAATCTGTGCAACTCCAATGGAAGGAGAAATCATAGACGACAACACCCCCATGCAAGAAGCAGAGGGAGAGGTGGAAATGACACCAAGTGAAGTAGGCACAGAAGATCCAGAACTCAGAGACCTTGTGGAAAGGGAAGGGATAGATCTCACGAACATATTGGAGCAATGGAAAAGACAGGGAGTAAACAATGTACCAACATAGCAACTTGACCACATCCAGTACTTGTTCCTCATAAGGGAAGAAACCAAAGCTAGAGGCATAAAGCATACACACAGGAAGATTGGACACCTAGGAGTCAAAGCCCGCGAGGGACAACCACAGCTCTCACCCAAGCAGACACGAAGGAAAAAAGGAAGGAAATCAAATAGTGTATCCCTACAGGAGCTTGGAGCGCTACTGATAAACTTGGGTAAGATCAAAAAACTCTTCCCCAACTCCCCCCCACATGTTTAAATGAAGGTTATAACTTGGAATGTAAGAGGCCTAAACAACCCAAGAAAACAACGAATCCTTAGGAATAGACTAAAACAGGAACAAACGGATCTTTGTTTTATTCAAGAGACCAAGTGTAATACAGACAAAATGGAAACAATCAATCAACAACAATGGCGCAAGTACAATATGGTGGCTATTGGAGGCCACCAAATGGCAGGAGGTATCCTCACCCTGTGGAACCCACAAGTACTAAGCCTAATAGCAGTCGAAGCGACAAGGCATACCCTTACGGTCTGCATGCAACTCATTAGGAACACAGAGGTGATTTTATGCACTAATGTGTATGGACCCCAAGTGTCAGAGGATAGGAGAGGAATTCTAAGAGACCTAGAAGATCTTAAAAACCGAGCCAACAACCTCCAATGGATCCTAGCCAGGGATTTCAACATCATCACGTCACTTGTTGATCCGGATTTTATGAGAAGAACGAAATGAATACAGATTATTAATAGGTGCTTAACACAAAATAACAGAGCTACAGTAAAACTGGTTTTCTATTCAATAACAAAATAAGATGAAACTGTAAAATGCAGCGGAAACAAGCTTGTTGGAATGGTGGCGGATTATCTCTGAGAAGAGATGTGACGGTTGCACGCATTCGCAAGAAGAAGATTACAATGAGGCTCTGAAGGCATTTTTACAATAAACAATAATTCCCAAAACCCTAGACATCCAAAAACCTAACCCTAGGAGATGAAGCGCCAAAAGTCATGTGGGCCTCATTTGGGTAAGTTAGTACATCAACTTCCTAGGGTCGTAACTTTTGCATACGATCTCCGTTTTAGGCGTGTGATAGACCGTTGGAAAGGTATCATCAAGGAGATTAATTTTGGGGGTGCAATCATACCTTTGGCTATATTTGAGGAGATCAATCCCGAAAAACCTTCATTTAGGCCCTCAAAATGGCCCCAGAAGTTAAAACCGCTAAAAATAGTAAATTGCCAAAATTGTCAAAAAACTGTTTTGAGCCAATTGGAAAAGGTGGGTGGCCACCGATATCCATATGGATCAATCCTCCCTCCTTAGGAATCAATGGTCTCCATTGTGTTGAGGTCCCCCATCAGATGAGGAAATTTCTACTGAATTTGGCCCCGAGTGAGCCACTTGCCTTGGTGCAGGAGCTGCCCTGCTTTGACGACTCGATAAAGTTGGATCCTTTGTTGTCGAGTTCCCTTGATATGTGTGTCCATAATCTGATCATTGGATGCCTGTTGTATGTAGTCAGGGTTGAGCTCTGTTGGTTTCAATTTTTTTGCTACTTCTGAGGTGTCTAATAATGGTGGGAAATAAGGGCGAAGGAGATCCACATTGAACATTGGGTGCAGGCCAAGGAAAGGAGGAATGTTGAGCTCAAAATAATTATCCCCCACGGCCTTGGTGATAGTGTATGGCCCATAACGGAGTGGGTTAAGCTTCCGATGGGGTCCTGTAAGGCGTTCTTTCTGCAATTGCAACCAAACTTTGTCGCCCACATGAAACTTATGTGGCACCCGATGTTGATCATGGCGTTGTTTGTACTTGTCATTGGACTTCTATAGGATATCCTAAACCTGTTGGTGGATGTGCTAGATCCTCTCAATGAACCAAGTGGCTTTGTCAGCTTCAGCTGGAGAAGGAGATGAGTCGTTCGAGGTGACCGCAAGGGGAAGTGCAACATCTATGGGACCCAATGGTTGGAATCCCAACTCCACCTGAAAGGGGTTGTGGTCGGTTGAGCTATGCAGGGCTTGATGGTAGCTATGTTGGACATAGGGAAGGATCTCATCCCATGTGCGAGGGTGCTTTGAATTATACATGCGAAGGATATGCCCAATCATTCGATTTACAACCTCGTTTTGGCCATCTGTCTGGGGGTGGAAGGCCATGGATTTGGTGAGCCTGGTGTCTAGCAGTGACCATAGGCTCGACCCGAATGTGCTAAGAAATCGACTGTCTCAATATGAGACAATGGTTTGTCGAATTCCAAAATGTACCCAAACTCATTCAAAGAAGAGCTTGGCAGTGGCCTCTACTGTGATGCTCTTCTTGCAGCAACCATAATCTCCATCTTAGAAAAGCGATCAACAACCACAAAAACACAGTCATTTCCCCACTTGGTGGACGGGAGGCCCGACATGTAGGCCATTGAGATGGATTCCCATGGCCTGTAAGGAGTAGGAAGAGGGGTGTACAAGCCCTGTTTCTTAGTGGTCGGTTTGGCAATAGTGCAGGCAGTGCATGACCTGATATACTTGTTGACCTCCTGTCGAAGTTTTGGCCAGTATAAATGTTTCTGTAGCATCGCCATTGTCTTTTTAACGCCGAAGTGTCCTGCCACCTAATTGTAGTGGGCTTCCCAGATCATCTTCGCTCGCTCACTTGAAGGAACACAGATATGGCCTAGACAACACAACAACCCATCCTGAAGATGGAAATTATTGACAACTGCATTTGCACCCAACATTTGGTAGGTGGTGGAGAAGTTAGGGTCTGTCTCATAGAGTTGGGGCCATCCAGATGTCTCATGGCCGCAAGAGTCTAGCACCATGGTGAGTTTCGTGACTAGTGATCTGCTTAGGCAATCAGAGACGCGATTGGTGCTTCC
>SNQJ01S0067414.1:1629-11820 GCA_010110895.2 Picea sitchensis | reverse complement strand
ACGAACAAAATTTTGATCCACAAGGGAATTTCTTCCAACAGCCTCTTCTAAAGTCCTTCAACAAAATTTCTTTTAGCCTCGCTAAAAGAATCATTGTATTTTATGACAAACTCAACAATGTATCCATCCTTCACTCGGTTGAACCAAAAATCGATTGCTCGAGCCCAATTATTATCCACAACTTTCAGTCTATCTATTGTATTCTAGTCCCAAACTAGTGGTTCTTGGAATCTCAGATACATTTTAATGTCTATCTACCTCTTCCATAATTAAATTCACACATTCCTCGAGCACAACAAATCCACAAACATTAATATTCAACAAAAAAACAAGAACAACTAAATTACTTATTTGTTTAGTGATGCACTTTGGTAAATAGCTCCATAGGAGGATATTTCCTCCTAACCATAGGCACCAGCTCATGTAGGTACATGTCCTATGTTAGCAAATAAAAAAACAAGTGTGAATATACTAGCTACAACTCTAGCCTTTCTCACTTATCCCGATTTCTAGATATCACAAGTAAGAAATTAACATTGCATCCCTTTCCTAGTCACAACAATTCCACTCAACAAACATCTCTTTCACCTTATCTTGAATAACACAAGGAATGGGATCCCCTTCTCTACCGCACATTTCTCAAGCTATCCCACTTCCCTCTTGTTCTCTAGTGCATATATATTTCATTGGGAACTAGATACCAGATACTTCCACTGAATTATGGTTTCCTTTCCTTTCAATGATTACCCATATCCCAAGGGCGATAGATATGGTGGAGATTCTTCATGATCCCAAAGGAAATACAATATTTTATTGTGCTTGGGGTCTTGGGAATATTTCAAATAATTTGGTTGAGGTATATTCATTCTAGTTTGGTATTTCTANGATTACCCATATCCCAAGGGCGATAGATATGGTGGAGATTCTTCATGATCCCAAAGGAAATACAATATTTTATTGTGCTTGGGGTCTTGGGAATATTTCAAATAATTTGGTTGAGGTATATTCATTCTAGTTTGGTATTTCTATAGACAAGGAGGAAGGTTTTAGGTCCTTATCGGTCTTTGGAGACTCAATGTTGTTCATAAAATCAATGATTGGCCAATTCAATCTAGAAGGGTACAAATTAAAAAATTTCCTTTCCAAAATCAAACAAGATGTCTCTCTTTTTGAAAGAATCTCATTCTTTCATATAAATCATGTGTCGAATGAGGAGATAGATCATTAGGCTAAGCTATCCTTTGAATTTATCCCTAGAACATTATTAAAAAGTAGGGTTATGGAATTTAGACTAATCCCATAAATTCAAGATTAATTGGTTGTTAATGTGCACAACAATCAATATGAAGTTATTCAATGAAAACAAGCTAGCCACACCTTGGTAAAGGAAGTATGAGGAGCTCTGTTGACTAGGCCCTTATGAGAATTTACGTTCGGCTCACATATATTCAATGTTATTCAATGTACTATCAAGCAATGTGGGAACATAACTGAGTTGGGATCTTTGCAGTGGTGAAATTCAGGTCGGTTTATGGTTCTATGTTAGTTGGTTTATGGTTCTATGTTAGTTGGTTTATGGTCTATGTGGGTTTTTCAATGCTCTTTGGTTTGTTTCCTCTATATATCTAAGTGCCTTCGGGAGGCATCCTCCCCCTCTCCTTATTCCTTCTTCTTTGGATATTTTTGCACCTGTGTTAGACATGCTTTCAGTTGGAAGGAAGAGGTTTTGGAAATATTTCATGGATCTCAAATTGGAGGAATATTAATGGGAAGTCCTTGTGGCTCAAGGAAATTGCCCCTTTAATATGTTGTCAACTTCTTCCTTACATTCCAATTTTAGAAATAGAGCAAGACATGTCCTGAAATTTTATCTTTTTCCCTTTGAAAATTTTGTTAGTGATTTGGTGGTTCATGATTTCTAGGAGGGCTCAAATTTTGTGTTTCAATCACCTAATTCCAAGATAATAGCTCACCATGTATCTATATTTAGTTTGAATAGTCTGGGGATATAGTTATTACTTCCTATTTTAAAAATTTTAAGGCCTGTTGCTCCCATTCGTTGGAAAAATCTTATTCTCTTAATAGGTTTCTGAACAATTCTTTGGTGATTATATTTACAATAATCAAAGTCAGAGTTTTTATGGACAACAATGATGTTAGAAAAAATTGTAGAGTATTATATTGTCATGAGGAGATCAATCAAGCCAATTGCAGTTCTTTGATGGTATTTTCTTCTAAAATTTATGAATTGGAATAGGCATGTGCCACTCACAATGCCAATGTAGTGAGCATTTTGTTTCTTTAGAAATAGAGATTGGATATAATGGAAACTGAGTGCAACAAGTTGAGAAGCTTAATTCTCAGCCAGTGAATGGAATCTCTCTTCATGGCTTCTAATAATCAAGGAATTGAGAACTCACTCCAAGCTACACGAAAGGGAGATGAAATGGTTCACCAGCTTGGAGACCTAATGGAAATTGAAGGCCCAAGTTCCCCTCAATTTGATGAGGGGAAAGAATCATAAGGAAGTGTCGAGATATGTTGTTAGTGATATTTATTTTCGGGTAGTATGTATTTTATCTTATGATGCATTCAATGAGAATTCAGACCTCCATAGTTTTCTCTCAGTATTTCTACTAGCAACTCAATCCAATCATCATTTGTCCTATCTAGACAGAGCTCATAGTTCATGCCTTTAGATATCTCTCACTAATCCCCATTGGCAACTCAAACCCATCATCATCCACCCTCACTGGGAAAATGAATCTTCCCATGCAATATATATTGTTGGCCTTAGTGTATTTGGGGGGATTATTCATTTTTCTCATAGGAAGAAGGGGGTCAGACTGTCTGTAAAATACAAATATTACCTTATCTGTAGAGAAGGTTGTAAGGGATTTATGTCTCGTATTAAGAGTAATGTTGTCGAAGAGGCAGGTTTTCAGGCCCATGAGTAGTTTCTTTGGGTGAGATATTTTTTGTTGAAGAGGCAGGTTGTCAAGACCATGAGCATACTCTATAGGTGATATTTTTATTGGGAATTGTTCTCTAGTGTGTTGGGAATTATTTACAGGGCTCGGAAACTTCATGTCTGGACTGTTGTTGGAACCATGGAAGGGAAGTGGGGCAGTCGAGGGAGTTTTTAGCAAAGAAGGGGCACACTTCCTTGGGTGTGATAGGTGAATGGGGAATGAGAGATTGTAGACTTGTTATAGCAGCGACACCTTGGATTGATAAATTATGTTGAGTATCATACCTTATCCTATCACTAGGAACGATTTTTACCTAGTGGATTTAAGCCCCATCTCGGGGGTGACATATTGATGAAAGTATATGAGAAACAAAGTCTATGGCTGGGAGGATCGTCTAAATTTTGCATGCAGTTGGTGACTTTCATAAAAGATAAGTGTTTTTATGGGTTTGTCTCATTTTTTTTTCTTATTTATCTATGTTTGATATGGGTTAAATATTGTATGTTGTCACATATAAGTAATTGTTTTCATTATGTTTATTACTACTTGCACATGTAAGTATGACACTTATAGTCTATATTTGTAGACGTGTATGGGTATGATGAATGTTTATGGTATTTCATGTTAAGTGATCCTTTGATATTGGTCATGGGTCTTCAAGGAAAGGTTTAAATGGTTGGGTGCGCAGGAAAGTAGCATGTGTGCAAAGGAGGTTGGATCTCAAGTGTGCGTACAGGAAATAGACCCCGTGCACAAGTAAAGCAAAATTGGCATGTGACATCAAGATGGTTATGCGCAAAGTAGTGTTGTGTGATCAATACACATGTGCACAATAGTTTTGATTTACTTCCGTTGTGTTATAAGTTATGTAAAAAGAATAAATCTAGTATGGTGTGACTCGTCTTGAGGATGAGCATGTTACTTCAAGTGATACTGCACATACTAGTGTTTAGTATAGAATCTATGCACTAGAATCTTGAGGTGGCATTTCTTAGTAGCAAGTTGTGGATGTTACAGTTGGGTTTTAGAGCACTAAAATATTAGAAGTGTGTGGTGTATCTAGCCTGGGAGGATGGGGACATTCCATTATGGTATTAAAGCTTATTACAAGTGTTGGTAACGAGGAATGTTTCATGGTTGTAACAGGACCCAGCGAGGAAACTGGGTACATTATAGTAGGTGACGTGGAAATCCAAAAAGGTGTTGAAAGGGAACATGTTGATCCCTGATTCAGAATGCCATTTTTTAATGCATTGAGGACCCTACTTCAATTTTCAGGAGACTAGAGTACAAAATAAAAGATCTGATAGCTCAAATTAAATCATCCTCATTGATCGGACGATACAATTCATGTGCACAATTGTTCGATGGGCGTTGGGTGAGGTTAGTAGTGTCATGGAGAACCAACGTGGCAGGATGATGTGGCGAGGGATCAATACGTGGAACTAGTTCATTGGCTGGTAAACAATGTGATGTGTTAATAGTATCCAAACATCAAGTCCCAAAATCAATGGCTAATATTTGTTCATTCATATGATCGAACTGTCTGTAGTGTCTAGGGTAGGGCGTTCGTCGACCATCAGGTGAGGTGATCGAGTGTGATAAGTAAAATAGTTGGTCGATTCGCTCGACGACCAATGAGAAATAGGAGAGAACAAACCTTTAGTTTGTAGCATCAACAACTCTGATTGATTTCCTTTCCCGATCAGATGGTTATAAACACTTGTAAATAAGAATTATCGGTTGTCGGGTGTAAGGGTGAGTATACTAGTCATAGGATGTTGCTAGTATGGTCGATGGTTGACGGGATTTTCGGTGTCTGGTGAATGTCCTAGGAACCTTTCCATGAGATACATAAACATTGCGAGAAGCCCCGACGACCGATGGGTGTGGTAATCGAGGTGTGATGTGCCAACCCATACCTCTTGTATAGATGATGACATGGTGGTGCCACTTGGAAAGTGATGTAGTGAGGAATATCTTTAGTCCATATGTGAAGTGTGTGAATGGTGATATGACAAAGGTATGAATACCATGTGTAATCCTATGTGGTATCCCATAAATCCATAGATGGCTTCTTTCTTTGTTGTTAATGGATGGTTGGGATTAAAAGTCGACTTCGATCAAACGATGGGTATTAATTACCTCTTGAATTTTCACCTTTTCATTTGATTGGAGGGATCATCCCATGGATTTGGTCTCCACCTGACGATTTCATTGGGCGACGTGTGGGAAAATATGGTGCAATAATTAACATGGAGATAGGTCTGACACCCGACAAAATCGTCGATCATCAGGAGAAAATGTTGAATTTAATAAATCTATTGAAAACACCTCTTATTCAACCGACCTGATGCCTTTGTCGACCTGATTCGACCAACGACTATTTACTCTCAATTTTTATGTGTTAAGGCTTGTGTTATTTGGCTAATTGTTTTTTGAAAGTGTTTTTTTCTACTTTTTTTTAGTCATGCTTGCTTTACATGTTCATGAGATCGAAAAAACCCGAATTAAACAAAATCAAACAAATCAAGGAACCAAACATTTTCAGAGCCAATGGATGCAACAGAACTGAGGAAAAATTTAAAAGTGGTACCCCAGAATTCCCAGAAATTTCGAGGATGTGTTGAGTTCTCAACAAATGGAGATTCACTGGATGAAACTAGAATCTATGATTTTTACCTTGACCTTGATGACATTTTTAGGAGAAAACCTCAATTTAAGATAACTACCCAAAAATTATTTACAAATTTGTATACATATGATCTGAGAAACATCCATATTTGTCCAAATGTGGGGACTTATCTGATTTCGTGCCACTTTTCCTCAAAACAATATTATATGTTCTATTAGGCAAGAGATGGGCATGAAAGCACAACTAACAGGAGGAAGTTGTAATTACAATTTTTTTTAAGTATTTGAGACCTTCTCATGGTGTTGCTCTACTTCTAGCGACCATCCATAGCCCCGATGGAGTCACCCCGATATCACAGACCTTTATCCACTACTAGCGAGCATCCATAACCCCGAAGAAGGTATCTGCANCCCCCCCCTGATTTCCAACATGCTGGCTTGTTACATGTTTTCATTTTATTCCTCCTTTCATATGACATTTATTACAAAAGGTGCCAAGAATGAGTCAGGGGGAGGATATATGTTTCTTTTGAGGGAAAGGAAACAATCTTATGTTTTATTCCGATATCCTCACTAAAACAAGTGGGATCCTTTTGAGATCTTCCAATAGACATAAGCTATAGTTTCTTGCAGTCCATTTTCCCCTTAGCATTTCCAAACCACAAGAAAGACAACTTGTTCGTTTCTTAATTGACATGTATATACAAATGTAAATAATCCTTGCGTTGGGATCTTTTGTTGGATGAAAAATCCTTACTTTTGTTTTTAATGGTGAAGGATTAGGATGAGAGTAACTATTTTACCAAGTTTCACCATGAGTTTGAATATTTGATATCATTCCAACATTGTTCATAACATATGATCAACAATAAAAAAGAGTATAAAACTTTCAAACCAAAACCAAAATCAGAACAAAACAAAATAAATTGAAAAAAACAAAGTTCAAACAAAGTTCAAAGATTCAATCTAACCATAACAGAATAAAGAAGAGAAAAACAAAAACAAAGAAAACTACGGAACAAAATTGCTTGTGATGAGCAGCTAGGAGAAGAATATTTTTAGGGATTGGCCATTAACATGGAGAGCATCTAACTCACACCTAAGGTTTTTCAATCGATATGTGCCTACCCCAATTTTCTCAACAACTTGGTAGGGACCCAGCCGTAGATGTTCAAATTTGGAATGTTTGTTTTGTCCCATTTCAATACTAGGTCTCCTACCTCAATGTTCTTATCTCTGACTTTGTGCTTATCAAACCACATTTTAACCAATTGTTGGTGGGCTGCAAATTTATTTCTATCCCTTTCCCTTTCTTCCTCCACCATCAAGAGTGTGTCTATGATGTTGCATGCTTGACAGTGTTTGGCCTCTAGAGGTTAGGGAAATATGTAGAGATGGGAGATACATGTTGGTTGGGAGAATGGCTTCATGTCCATATACCAGGAAGTATGGAGAATTCCATAGAGCTTCTTTAGGAGTTTCCCTATCAGCCCAAAGGGTGTTATGAAGTGTATTATGCCAATTTCTATGGTTTTTTACCATGGTATTTTTAAGAATTCTTACCAGACTTTTATTGATTGATTATGCAACACCATTCCCTTGTGGGTAGTAGTTATCAGAGTATCTCAATATAATCCCCTTATCCATATAAAATTGAATTAAATTATTAGAATAAAATAGGCAACATTATCAAAAACAAAAACAGAAGGTACCCCGAACCTTGTTATTATGTGTTTCTCGAAGAACTAGATCACCACTTTCTCGTTAATATGGGTAAGGGGAATAGATTCTGACCATCGTGTGAAATAATATGTTGCATTCATTATGTAATTTTGTTGTTTAGATGAGTTTGGATTTATCTCCCCTATGAAATCTATTCCCCAATTCTCAAAATCTCTTGAGATGGTTAATGGCTGAAATGGAATGGATTCCATTTTCTCTTTCCTAGCACTTAGCTAACAAAATTTGCATTTTCTTACATGTGCATATGCGTCCCTAAACAAAGTTTGCCAATAGTGTCCCACCCTTAGGATTTTATGGGTAGTGGTTTCTCTTGAAAAATGTCCACTTTATGGACCATCATGAAACTCTTTCAATACCTTTTATGCATCTTCTTTTTCAAGGCACCTAAGTAATACTCCATCATATTTCATGTGGAACAACACAGAGTTAATAAGGTGGTACTAGGCATATTTTAGTCTAATGGATCTTCTCTCTCTAGGATTTAGATGTTCAAGACATGTGCCATGAATATGGAAGAAGTAAGATATATCTGCATACCAAGAATCTTGACACAATGGGGTGTATAACAATTCACTGCACCACAAAGAAATTTCATTGTCCCATCCTGAATTTTCTGGTTCTACTAGGTCTTGGGATTCAACAACCAATTCACACAAACCTTAGCCTCTAACTATCTTTGCAGGTTTGATGTCAAGATCAAATTCCTATATAATATTCATCAAATCCCCCCTCCTCTCTCCCATTACCTATTGTGTGAATAATGACCTTACTACAAGGTGATGTATTATAACTTTCATATGGTTCTTCAGGATGTAAGATATGAAATGTTTTACTGCCTTGTAGAAAACAGACACTTTATTATCTATAACAAGGTAGTTAAGCTTTGGTCTTTGCAGGTTGGTGCTCATAAATGAGATAGGGGCCTCATTGTTTTCATCATCCTTTTGTGTCAGGACCGTTGCTAAAGATTGGTAAGAAGCAAAGGTATAAAGAAAAAAATCTTTGTTGAAATCAAGGTTGCGTAATACAGGAGCTTGAGAGATATCAGCCTTGATTTTGTTGAAGGTCTATCTTCCTTCTTCACTCCATTTGAATTTTTCATCTTTGTGTATCATCTTTTGCAATGGTTTAGTCGTTTCTGCAAAATTAGGAGTAAATTTTCTCACGAAATTAATCTTCCCGAAGAAAGATTGCATGGCTTTTTTGTTACGGGGAAGAGGGAGTTGTGAAATTGCCTTTATTTGTTTAAGGTCAATATTTATGCCATATTTAGAAATAATATGGCCCATGAGTTTACCCTCATCTACACCGAATATGTTATTTTGGGTTTAGAGATATCCCATACTTCTTATACCTCTCAAAAATATGAGTCAAATGGGAAATATGATCTAACATGTTCTTGGAGTAGACCATGACATTGTCTAGATAAACTACTACACATATGTTTATCAATCCTCTTAAGGCTACATCCATGGCCCTCGGGAAATTAGACCCTGCATTTATCATCCCAAATGGCATGCATTTACAGGTAAATTTTCCCCATCAAGTTCAGAAAGTTGTCTTTAGTCTATCTTCTTCCAAGACCAGAACTTGGTTGTATCCTAAAAACCCATCCAGAAGTGAGAAAATATTAGATCCAGAGATAGTTTGCAGGAGTTGATCCATAGGAGGCACATGGTAATTATCTTTTTATAAATCCTTGTTTAAATTTATAAAATCAACACATAAGTTAAGTTCTCCTTACGTCTTTTCTACAGGCACTAAATTAGCTACCCAGGCCGAATGTCTAACCTGAAATATAATTTTAGCATCTGCTAGTATTTTAAGTTCTTTCTGCATTAGGGGCTTGAGGGATGGATGAAAGTTTCTCATATTTTGTTGAAAAGGTTTAACCTCTGGTCTAAGAGGAATTGTGTGTTGGATGATCCTTATATCGTATGTTTTCAAGTCTTGATAAGACCATGAAAACACATCCTGATATTCCTTAAACAGCTTGAGGTGGGCCTTATTCTCTTCAGGGGATATGGATTTTCCAAGATTAACATTCTTAGGATTTTCAACAGTCCCTAAATTTATGACTTTGTAAGAAAGACATGAACTACCAGTCTTGACGTTCTTGGGGTGCTTAAATATTTCTTGTATATCAAAAATGTTTTCAAGGTTAACAACTCCCCTAGGAATTGTGTGGAGTTTGGGCTTGGTAATGTTGTTGTCCTTGTCTATATTATGTTCACTATCTTATTTTTCAAAAAGCATTCCTTGGAACACCTCATCATCAATATCCATGTCTTTAAATTTTTATTCAATAGTTAAGAAGGATATAATCTGCTATTCTCCCTCAAAAACTCTCCAATTAGTAATGTTATTGGGGACAAATGGCATGTACAATAACTCTATGGAAAACCTAGAGGCTTCATAATTTTCAAGAGGAGACATCCTTGAGGTTGTTGTGGCAAGATGATCAACAAGCACATTCTTGGATTGAGGAATGTGATATTAAATGCTTGAAAACTCTCTATCAATCTATGTACTTCTTGTTGGTAATTCCTCAAATGAGGTGAATTGCAATGTATGGTATTTTTGACCTATCTAACAATGATCTTCGAACCTTCGAAGACAACTAATTCTTTTATATTCAGGTCAATGAATTGCTTGAGTCCTTGGACCTGTTAGCACTCTGTAAATTTCCTAGAGGTTGCCAACAGAAGAAATCCACAAAATGTAACTTTATCCAACCGCTTTTGAAGTTGGGATCTAGCCCTTACAACTTCAGAGAGGGATCTCTCTATATGATTTAGCTATGTTTCAAATTTTAAATATTAGGCTCGGTAAATAAATAGGT